>LQNK01000215.1:477843-513174 GCA_001586405.1 Phoebis sennae | reverse complement strand
GGTCGGGTTGGTTCCTGTACAATCATCTAAGTTTTCTGCCGAATCATGTGGACAACGCGAGCGGGGCTAAGGTTATTTGTGTATTGTCAACAATGACATATTATACCTTATGGATGATATAATCCTACTAATATAATACTACATACATCCATACTCACATACTTTAATATAATTATATGTTTGTTAGTATTTTACGTAAATTTTCAGACGGGTTTCAATGAAACTTTACTTTATATATTACAATAATACATTGTGTTGTATTTAGGTAAATAGTATTTTATGTATTTGTGATTTTATTTATCACGCTCAGGAGACAAAAGGTCTTGACAGATTTTTTCACAATATGACGTTTGTGCAAGCGACATCGTAAAATATTATGTTGGTAAACACAATAGCAATAAATAATTTTATGACAACAACATTACAATTTACAATAGCAATGAAAATCATTAAAGAAAATTAAATACATAAAAAAACGATTAGGATTTATTTTAAATGTCGCATTTAATCAAGAATGTTAATTTTCTTTTAAATAGAACTTACACTTTAAATTTACTACACCTTGGCGGTCAATGACCTTTCACTGCATCGTTGCCAAGGAGGGCTTGTCACTGAGAGCTCGCCAGCCAAGCGCCCGGCCCTGACACACTAGTACAGAAAAACTATTAGCACCCAATTGTCTTCAATTCCGCTTTGATAAGATGACCTCAATGGACTGATAACACAAAACAAGCGGTTATCAATCTTAATCCAAAGGAGTAGGGTTTAAAATAAGATGAATGGTTGAATCGCCTTACTCTTCTCAAGTTATAAACGGTTCAATTGAAGGTAATTCAATCCGGCAAGGTATTTTGGATATCCTTATAATAAAGTAAATCATGCAAATCTCATTGAACCGAATTTTTTAAATTGTTCTTGCATTTGTGTGTCCCAATAAATGATTTTTCTATTCTATTCTATTCTAAAAACATTAAAAACAAAATTTTGGTTATTATTACAACAAAGTAAACAGAAAGAAAGGCTTATCAATATCGTTGAAAAACATGAAACTTTTATACATTATATCTACATGAAATGTTAATTAGTCTAGAGGACATTGATTTGAAGTTAACATCAATATTTATCATACAAAGTCACGTCGTGTTATTTAACAAGGTCATTACATTTCCATATATTGCTAGATATAATAGATATCCACAGGATCTTGTTAAACTATTTTTTATGACAGCAGGCAAGCGGGGTATGTGGTTCACCTCATGGTAAGTGACTGACTACAGCCCATGAACATCTACAACACCAAAGTGTCGCAGATGCTTTGCCAGCCTGAAGGCAGGGGAGGGGATAAGGAGAGGAATAATGATAGGAAGTTGGAAAAGGAGTAGAAATGGATGGGACAGTGATAGGATGGGAATACAGGCCTTCGGACTCCCGCTCACCATACGAAACACAGTGCACACTGCTTCACGTTGATCTTCTGCTGGGGGGTGGTACTTACACCGGTGCTAGCCTGGCCCAATTGTGCAATGCTCGGCTCCCACTCTTGAAAAATATAGTTTCAATTAATTCAACATAACCTAACCCAAGTTTCTTTTCGCAGACCCAAGACCCCGATCAAGAAGACCAAAATGAAGACCAAGGCACAGAATCAGAGAATGAGATAGAGGTCCCCCACGAAGAGATCATCATCAAGAGTGAACCAGAGGAAGTCACACCCAAGAAGGTTGCCGTATACAGCAAACCCCGCCCTAGAATCGTCAGACACATAGTCAAAACCAAGAAAAAAGAAAGGCAACCAGAACCTTTGAAAATATTTAAAACCTCTCCTGTTTCGAAGAGAAAAGATGAATGTGATAGTTTTGGAGAATACATAGCTGTATCTCTACGGAAACATGATGAAAGAACCCGGTCGATGATCAAACAAGCTATCAATAATATCCTCTTTGAACAGGAGATGAAGAAGTACAGCTCTCCGCAGTTCACCATGGTGGAGATTGAGGAGAACCCTCTAATTATTGGTGATGGTGACTGTGACGATAAGTGACTGTGTAACGGAACGCTTGGAATTCCTCTTCGTAATATGATATTGATGGCCATATGGGTTAATTAGAGAGTAACCATTATTGCTTGATTTTGTTAATTGTTATATTTTGATGGGTCTTTGTCAATGGGAAAAAAATATTAAAAAAAAAATTATTTTAAAAGTTGATTAACGAGTTGAAGCATCGTCCTGATTTTGTTGTGATTACATTTGTTTGAAAACTGAAATTGTATATAATTAAGATTTAGATTAATCTTATCTAAGCTTGTGATAATAAAAAGTTGAAAATATTTGTCGTTTATATCTCGATAATGGTACTTTTCCACGGCCAGATACACTGAACGTTTCCTGAACGAAATTCCGAGAACCGAGTGTAGGAAAGATCCGAAATTGAAAAAATGAATGCAAAAAGTGATATAGAGATATAATTGCTTCTGAGCACGCAACGCTCTGAACAGTTTTCCTTAATTTTTTGCATCTATCCATCATGTATCTAGTTCACCTGCCTACGTGCTCAGTAGCACGACGCGTCATTTCACGCTACGATCGTCCATTTTAATTCATTTCACCTCCATTTCTCGTTTTATTCGACTCACTTCTTTCGTATCTTTTAGCAAATCAGCAATGAATGCCTCATCAGAAAGTTTCCCTTCGAATGCATATTTAATTTGCATTGCTGGTTTTTTATCGGATTCTTAATCCATTTCTGCTTCAGAATGGTTTGTTGCTAAGGCAGCGGCAGAAAAAACAGTAATGGAAGTAAAGCAGTAATAGTGATGGTAAAGTGGTGCACTAGAGCGAAGCAGATCACGCCACTCGACGTCACGATGCCTATTTATATGAATTAGCTGCAATTGCAAGTAGTTACCAACAGATTATGTTTCTGCTCGAAGGTTACATGATATAAAAACAAATAACATCGCCTTATCGCTATCAAGATGTTACGTGGATTGTCGCAAGTTGTTTTTAAAGTTTACATTAAAATACATACATGTACATGTATGTGTATATGTGGCGTAAACAGTGGATAATATGGCACCGCAAATAGAGAATATTATGATGTTTCAAATATATTTCATGTGAAGTAAAAGTCCCCTTATTTTCGAGATTTGGCACTCATAATAAACCACGTAAGGTTAAACTTAGGAAAAAATAAGCAAAACACGATAAAAATAATTAAATAACACGATAAACACGAAACATCTACCAATTTCTCATAGCTTTCTACAAGAACGTTTCCCATTTGCTTTGCGATTTCTGATAAAATCTCACATCCGGGGATGTCACAGCCCGTCAATATGTACTTACTTGCATATAATTTTCTTTTACAATATTAGTTTTCCATTGACGTACGAGTAAATCAATATAATAAGAGATAAAGAAGGCATTTTAAGACCTATCAATGTTTTCACATAGCATAAACTGCTGAATCGATTAAAATCAAATGTTTTCATACTCGGAGAAAACTAGCTAGTTTGTATGGCTTGTAAAATTTAAGGTTGCGAGTTGCTTTCGACGGTAAGTGAAACTTATTATGAATTCTCGTCACCAGGTGAGTGCAAGGCAGTAATACGGCTTTAGAATTGCTAAACCTTTTAAGTTGGGTTTAGTAGTAAAACTGTTTTAAAAGAAATGCTGAAATGTTTATTTTAGCGTTTGTTGTAACTTGGTGACAGCTATATAATTCGTTTTTCTTGTAAGTTTATATGTTTGAATTTTTGTCCATCCGACCGCAACTACTGAACTGGTTTTGATGACTTTCGAGTAAAAATATAGTATTAGCTGGATTATACGATAGGTTACAATTTATTGATCTATTAGAAAAAAAATATTTTCAACTGGGAACTTTAGTTTCTGGGATAAGCTCGTTCAAACAAACAAACTTTCCAGCTCTATTATATTAGTATAAATAGACTACGAATTTAACACGATCAAAACGTTATTAGCAACATTATGAAAGTATTTATCTTTACTTTGACGATCCTATTTGATATATCTTTTACTAATAATTATAGATACAGTAAAATCAGTAATTAATTATCATTTAAGTGTTTCTGTCAACATGCGTCAGTTGTTTAAGAACATTGGATAATATCGATCGTAAATACAACGTGGCGCTACAATGTCGTCATTAATTTAACACATTATCATTTCATCAAGAAATTATATTGCTATTATATATTATTATTAACGGATTTATTTATTTTTAAAAAAGCATTTTAAAACCGTATTTAAAGAACTGTCCTGATACATTTCATAATACATACTAGTGCGCGTAATTAACATAGATGAGTCATGTCATGAATTAATTTTGACACGAATTCCAATTTTATTTACTTTTTACGATTTTTTTTGTTAATTTTTTTTCTCTCTATTCTATTAAACTTTCTTTATGTGTTTAATCGCCATTAACCCCTTCTTGTATGTTATATGAATGTCGGCATTGTAGCGCCACGTTGTAAAGTTAATGAGACTGTTTTTCTTGTGATCGCATCTCTTTGCTGATGAAATTGATATCAAGTAAAACTGTGGGAAGGCTTTGTTAGTGCCTTATGAAGATCTTTCTAGATTTTTACACGGTTTCTTTTGTTCTTAATTACGGCCTTAATTTAGGTTGTAAATGAGGTTTTTGTAACCTGTTAAAAAATGGATTCGATTGCTATTCTATTCATTCTTAACAAAGATTATAATACTGTTTCATACTTAAGTATTGAATTAAAGATTTTTTTACACTATTTTTATTTACACACTTTAATTCAATACTTAAAATGCATTTCCACCAAAAAGTCACAATACAATCTATCAATTACTGTTAGATACATTCTATGATGTTCTTTGGAGTCTAGGTTTTAAAATATATTATAATATAATTCGGGAATGTTTGTTTTATTTTTCGTTTGTTTAATTGTGCTTATCCTCGAACAACTGAATATATTTCAACAGTTATGATTTTGATGGTTAGATTCATGAAATCGCTGAACAGTACTAGTTTCAAAATAAATTAAAGATTTATCATTTTGTAACATCCGTTTCTGATTTGTTATGAGGTTAGAAAATTACTTGTCAGGTGACGCAAATGTTCAATATCCTACATAAACTAAAAATATGCTTACCGTAGGTCATGCGTCACTGGTTGCAACCCAAAAGTGCTGACCAAGAGATGTGTCATGGTAAAATCGCTTACCATCATTTTTGAGCCCTCTAAATAGTTACACACCTGTTTTATTTAGACATAGACACAACATTTGTTCACAAAAAACATACATAACAACATAATCACTGAAGAAGCAAGACAAATACAAAAACAGATTCAGAAAAGGAAATTATAAGCTCACACAACAATCCAACAAAAAGAAACACTTAAAAACTTGTTATTATGTATGCTGCAATTGTGAAATGGTTCTGGCTCAGCATATTATAGTGTGGACTAGCGACCCGCCCCGGCTTCGCACGGGTTTAATGGATGATATTATACATAAAAATCTTCCTCATGAGTTACTCTATCTATTAAAAAAAACCGCATCAAAATCCGTTGCGTAGTTTTAAAGATTTGAGCGTTCATAGGGACATACAACATGACACATGACAGAAAAAGCGACTTTGTTTTATACTATGTAGTGATTAGTAGATCCGCAACGCTGTTTACTCTGCCACCTGCCAGGGGCCAGAAGAGATATTTGTTGTCCTGACAGTTCTGTAAAAGATTTTCTACCATACACAGAGGGTCACTATGGTACAGTAATATAAGTTGAAAGCAGGGTGAGAAGACAATCAGCCTTACTAATAAATAGTTTTGATAGAAAATGTGAATAAATGAAAACTTTATTGTGTAAAAACTATTATACATAAAACTCTAAAATATGATGACATTACACACAAAGGGTGGTCTTATTGCTTAGAGCGATTTCTGTCAGACAACCTGTAGAGGATAAGTAATAATAAAATGTGTGTAAAAAAAAAATTATGTGTTCTCTAATTTTTTTCGTCAAAATGTACCTACTACAAGCAGTAACTTCTGGATACCTTGTCCATCGACTGCCATTATCAAAAATGGATTATTTCAGGTTCAGATAACTTTTTCATTTTTAATTAAAAAAAATATTTATATTTTTATACTTATTTAAAAATATATTATGTCATGACTGTTTTCCTCAAACCTTTCAAAGTGGGTCATATCTTGTCACAATATGACTAGTAGATGTTATCTGCCGACCTTCGGTGTCATCAATTGATATCATTTTCCTTTAAATGAATGTCTTTTATAGATATGCTTTGGAGATGAACAAACGAATGTAAAGAGGATAGTATAATGTAATGTCTTTCAATCTCTGAGCGATTTCTTAAAATTATTACTTTATAATTATCTCGTGTTGTTTTTTAGAACTATTTCCCTGTCTTGCTATCAGTTTTATAAAGATAGTTTCAATATTATCACACATACAGGGTGTGCCGTTTAGAGTGGACAATATGGTACCTGCTGATAGAGGACGCTATGATGGTTCAAGAAATATATTTCATGTTAAGTAAAAGTCCCTCCGTTTTGAAAATATTTTATATTTTCGAAAATTAATAGAAATATATCAAGGTACAGAAAGAAAAAGATTTTTCCAAAAAGTTTGGCATAGGCCATATATTTTATTTTGAAAATGAAGGAAGCCACACGGCTAAACCAACATTTACTAGTGGCTAACTCCGAGCTAGAACTCGCATTGTAATGTATAGATCAAGACCTTATATTTGTTACCACGATTTGAGAAGACGTTTACTACTCGAGATTTTTTTTTTTATATTATTTCCAAGATGGGATCAACCGTACTTCAGATAAACATCCTCGGACAAACATTCACCTATTTGATTCTCCTATTTGCGTAATCCCCTTACCGATTTCACTCATCTGCAAACTCCCATTTTCTTTTGTCTATACTATTCGCCTATTTTAAGAATACTCAAACTATATTCGGTTAAAGTTTTTCATACTTGCATACAAACATACAATCGCCCGACCATCTCTGAGACATTGTCACTATCAACCTGTAAAAAAAAAATTAATGAACATAAAAAATATATTGGATATAACAAGAATGTAATCCGATGTTATTTCGGCCTACTTTAAATATAAATGGCTTAGTGCATGTAAATGAATACCTGATATGTAATCGAATCCGGAGCCTTTATCACACTATCGAAGGTTACGCCGCGACAACAACAGACTGGTCGTCGCCAGAGCTTATAATAAGCCTTATGTACATCCCACAACACAATCAAATTTAAACCTTATCACAATGGTATAAAGTTCTTTTCAAATTAAACCGTAAGATCGTGTTGGCATGTGCTGATGACAACGTTTTGTTTATGCATCTTATTCGCCTTTATTTCAAAGGAATAAAGACTATTTTTGCTTGTTTTGGAATTAAGATAAATTGGTATTCTTATCGAGAAGTTACAAATAAACTTATCAGTTCGTGACGTACTTATATGAAGGGAATAGAGTCTAGAATTCTTTGAACCGGTAATATTTTAAAAAAAGCGTATACGTCACTTACCTAAAGGTTATGACTAACTATATGTAATGCATTTCATACTTATCTTGTTTATTTCATGAAGAGATATTAGTAGAATTTATTTCTAGAAGCATTTGACTCGTGTATATAGATAATTAGATATACCAATAATGTAAAAGACTCAATTTAATCAATTTTCTTACCCTAATTTTCTGAAATCTATTTTAATATGCAAGCACTGAATCAATTTTCATCAAACTTACTTTTTTATTGCATAGAAATCGAGAATTAATTAAATCGATATTTAGTTATTTACGATACGTAAATAACTTGTTTTTAACTTTTTATGTGAACGCGATAAAAGTTGTTTACTCCTAACAAATTCATGATTCGGCGAAATTATATCTTTCGTGTTTTCTACAACAAACATACAGATATCATATTATATTATATCCTTTATTTTTGCGGTAACATGGCGTTTAATTGCTAAAACTAGGAATATCTCGTGGATTTCCCCACAACATTTCTTTTATATCCATTTCAATAAAAGTGTGACGAACTAGCGTACAAAATCACATATTACTAAGGTCGAGGTAATGTTTGAATTATTCCTGCTATGGAATGCGAATCAAATAATTTGCCTTCAATATTGTACTTCTTTTTACCCAACTGCGGAAGGAGGGTAATGTTTTTCGAGCGTATGAATGTATGTTGGCACCCCCAACAGCCCAAACGGCTGGACGGATTTTGATATGTGAATTGTTATTGGACACGTTTAAATTGTAGTAGTGACATAGACTATATAAATTTTGAAATAAATGAGAGAGATGATTGTTTTTTTAGTTATTAAGTTAATATTTTGTTTAATTAGGAAGTCGATTATTATTATTAAAAAGTGTTTCATTTAATTAGCTGTTGATGAAATATTCATTAAATAATCAATAACATTATTACTAAATTAATTAAATGAAACAACTGATTGTATATTTACGTATTGCAATTTAAAATCAAATTATACTAAAACATTGATTAAAATTATATTAAGTCATTTACCATCAATAAATCAAAAAATCAAGGTAAATTTCGTGGTACTGATAACACTTTCCGAGTTTCCTGCGAATATTTTTCCGAAATAAACACGCAATTTATCTCGCAACCACGTGACTTATCAATTTCCGAGAAGCAGTCATTCCCCGTGCCCTGATAGATTTGCCTACGTGCAGTGTACCACGCGACAAAAAGCTAGTTTTTGAATAGTGTTCGAGTAATACCTACACTTTTAACCGACTTTTTAAAAATAGACAAATTTATTACTTTTCACAGACACGTTTCATTCATAATAATGGCGAGTACAGTATCCTACATAGCGTGGTTTCGCTCCTGCAGCATAATGTTATAATATTATTATGTTACTCTTGGATAAAGTAGCTTTCGAATGGTGAAATAAAAATCGGTCCAGTAGTTTTTGAGCTTATTCATTACAACCAAACAAACAAACGAAGTTTTCCTCTTTATAATATGAGTGTAGATAACATTAGCTTTTTAGTAGTATTTAGTCTATGTAGCTACCGAAGCAAACGCATGTAACAGCTGGTATTTTTAACTGACTTTCAAAAAAAGGAGGTGGTTATATATCATAAATACAAATACTTTAAAGAATATTACAGATAGCACCACCATATTTTTTATGACTAGTTTTTAGGATACGGGTCAGCTGATACGCTTACAGCAGGAGATACGCAGGTGTTCCCTGACCTTAAGACTAGAAATATCTAAACAATTGCTGATGGGAAGAATGAGAAGTGTAAATTTCCTACGTAAATCCCACGGGAATAGTAATAAATTTCGGGATAAAAGATAGCCAATGGCATTCTTCATAGTTCCAACTACATGAAAATATTTGAAAAATTTGAAAAATGTAAAATTTGAAAAAGTTTAACTGTGTTTATAAAGCTTAAAAAGGTAACAAAAAACAAACTAACTTTACATTTAAAATAGTATAATTGAGATTTAAGTGTCGAACAGAATTATTGCACCGATATTTCTTACAATGACGGTAACTTTCCTGTCCTGTTACGACTTTCAGTCCAGTCAAACTTCTTTACACAATACAACACGAAACAAAACGTTAATAGACCTCAACTAACCTTTCCACAAACATATAAAAAACAACAATAAAATGTATTTTTACGCAAAATGCTACCCGGTGTTCCCCAGGCGGCGTGCGTACGTGCATCTTCACATGCCGTCATCTGTTACCGACTACCGAGCCAATGCCCTTAGTAAATGGTGACGTTTTGCTCCACTTTTCAAAACTGGTTAATGTCATTTTATTGTAGACTAGTTTCATGCCGCGGTTGCGACTGAAGTTGTAAGTAAAAATATGTGCTAAATATACTCGTAGAGATGATAGTTTATTTAGAGGTAGTTAAATTAATTAATTATTAATAGTTAAGTAGTTTTTGAAATAACACATTCAATATGCAACAGTTCGAAAAATATGAATAATATTACATCACATCAGCTTGCAAGTTGCATCACAGACTTAATTGTTGAAAATTTTCACAAAATATGTTTTGTCGCAAAATTCTACTTTTTAAATGGTGAAGGAAATACTAATCAATCCATCTATATAAAAAATGCAAAATCATATTATTATCAAAATAAGGTAATACAGTAATTTAATGTAACATTGTTAAACTTGGATTACGTTAAATTGGATAATTGAATAAAGATCGCTAGAATTAAATTCAAATCAGTTTAACGAAGCAAGCGATTTTCCTTAACCACAATTCCTTTTTTATAACCAGATAATTTTATTTTACCGTAAATTTAGGAAATTATACACAATTAACAAACGGTTATTATTTAAATAATATAGCAGTATATACATCCATATTGAATTACAAAGAAATATTACTCATAATTTTTAAATTTAATAAATAGTAGAAAGCGCTTTCATTTACTCTACTCAAAACGTTTATTTTACAAATTGTTTTTTTTATAAAATCTATTTATATCACATGATCTATTTAAATAAAAAATATGTAGTGTTGGTATTTATTGATTTGATTTGGTTGGATTGTTTAAAGGCCTTTATCAAAGAAACGACTGGTTTTTGTGTTAGATAGACCATTAATCGAGGAACGCTATAAATATAACACTATGCTAAGGGAGCAATGCCACGCGATACAACTAGTATAAAATACAAAGACACCGTTCGATTCGTTGTTGCAGCCTCAATATACAATGAACCAGTTTTTTCTAAAAAAATGGCAGAAGTCATACATTCAGTAAAAGTCTCAACCTACTTAAAAATCAGCTGTTGTCGTATACGTGACGCCGGAGAGCCGAGACGTGGGGGGGCGGGACGCGCGGGTGAAGGAACCAGCTTGTGCCAACTATTGCCCTTTGTTACATAAATAATTGTGAATTTGCTTGATGTATTGGATGAAACATTGGTTTTTTTTTACTGTTTAATAAATACATGTACTGATTTTGTTTTTTATACATGTTTGAATCGTTAAATGTGGCAATGCAGGAAAATTGTATTTTTACGATTATTCTCTATCGATCTTCGTGAAATTTTATTTTGTATGTTTATAACGTGTATGAGCATTTTTCATTGTAAACATAATATGTGATAAATTGGGTTCATACATTATGATAATGGTTAACTATTATGGCGATTTGCTATTCATTTTAATGAAGAAAATCTCAAAAATCTCCCTGGACTGATTTTCTTAAGTAACAAAAAACTAAAAAAAAAAAACATTCAAAATTTTATAAAATTCTTATGGTATTTACAATATAAAGATGTATGAACCCGGAAATATTTCTTTCAATTTTACACATAAGCCCATTGATGAAAATAAACACAAGTTTACAATAACGCTGAAATAAAATATTAACACGCAATTTGCATTAAGCCAACAATTACAAAACCCGTTCGACATAAAATAAAATTGTGCATGACTCAGAGCCATTACTTCGCTCGCTAAATAAACACTGTAATTATCATTTATTAACATATGCTTAATATTCCACTTTATTTTACAACTATTTTGTGAGGAATGCCACGGTATAGCACATATGTAATGTATTGTATTCAAATTGACATATTACAAGCGTATTAGTTCAGAAGTATAACCTTATATAAAATTATACAAAATGTGTACTGGAGAGTTTTTATGTGTTTTATTTATAATACTTTACTGTACACAACAGTAAGAACATTCATAAATAGAAAATTACAATGAACACGAGTGTATGAAAAAGGCCGTCTCATTGCTAAACAGCAATCAGTGAGGAGTAAGGACATGTATGATGCTTGGGTGTTTTAGGCTAATGAACATATAGTTTTTTATAATAATAATAATATAATAATAAATTAATTTAATTTCAATAATGGTTCATACAGATTTCATTACAGATTTCATTAAATTAATTAAAACTATATGATCTATTGCGCAGTGCCAGTGGACCCCAAACTAGGAATAACCTGTACCTTGGGAGCCCTGACAAATGATATTCCTGTTGTCACTGTACAGGCGCGCTCAAGTAAAAACCTATGAGAAAATACAAGATCACATTCAGTTAGCCCATTAAATAAGTTTTAAGAATAATGTGAGGATACAAATAAATATATTTCTCAATTTTAGGAAAGGGATTTTTGACTGATTTATTTGGAGGAGAAGAGCAGATTCTCTGTCTCCACATAGTTAAGGGACGTCAGCCAAGTCTTTTAACTTCATTCAAGTGACTTACCGTCGATTCTGGAACTGATCTCTCTCCGGATGGGTTGGTCTTCTATCCAGGTCATAGAGTAAAAATGGTGCTTGGGATTTCTAATCTACTGTTTCTTCAGAAGATTTCATAAGATGGAGAGAATAGTACCTCAAAAGTTCCTTCGAAATAAACACATTTTACAATTCGTTTATAAGGGATAATGGGGCCTGGATTCCCATCTGATATTGGTATATCCACTGTAATACATTTTATAATACATTTTTACGTATTGTTTAATTTCATTTGCTACCCAAACTTATTTCATAATAAAAAACATATTAAAGAAGTGCAAACTTTAACGTAATAAAGATGTTGAAAGATCGAGACGATAAACATAAAATATAGCACTTAAAAGACCACAAAGTTAATTCAATTAAATTTTTCCGACAACGTCATAAAATATTCGAAAGGCTCCAAGTTGGGAACATCTCCAAGGCCTTTTGATATTGAACAACGAAAATAACACATTAATTTATGTTTTAATGTATTGTCTAACTGTCCTTATGTCCTGTTATCATGAGCGTGTTTAAAATAAAAAGCGGTCAACTGCGAATCGGACTCGCACGGTGGGGTCCGTACCGTTGTTAATAAAATATCAAAATACACGTTTGTGAGTGTCATTAAATATTAATTTTATTTTGTTTTTTAATATTTCTTGATCTAGCAACATCATCCGACAGCCGTTTTCAATATTCTATCTATCGTTTTGCTTACTAAGGACAGACAAATCTATCTATTAGCACCTACTTTGATTTAAATATCCTATTGACGCCTTTGCTATGACTTATGTCTATATAATGTCATATAATCTGACATAACAATCTATCCATAATCTTTGGTACATGATTGAAAACGGCCGTAAGTTGTCAGCTCTCTATCACAGTTTTTGAGATATAGCCTGCTAACAGACAGACACCACCTTCGATGTTTTCGAACAGTTACGACATTTGGACCTTCAAGAGAGCCTATAAACACCATAAAGGCTGGCAACGTTCTCGTGTTGCCTCTAACATCGCGAGCAACTATGGGCGGCGATCACTTTCCATCAGGTGACTCCTCCGCTGATTTGCCTGCTTGACGATAAAAAAAGACAAAAAGGGTCCCGTGAGTTTTTCCTAACTAAGAATTGAAGTAAATAAACAAAATCAACTGCTTATTAGTGAGCAAATCACAATTTCCTTGGTTATAGTTTAACAATGCAATGTAGCATCAACGTCAAAACAACGAGAAAAACGACTGACGCACATCTTATTGTTAGTTTAAATGGAAACTTGAACGAATGCTATCGAAATATGTAATTAATTCATTAAATTACGCCTATTTACAATTATAAAACCGATCTTAATGGTAAAAATACATTTATATTTATAAACAAAGATATCTGATAGTGTAGATGTTTCTAACATAAAAGATAATAAAACAAATGATAATATTTAGGTTTTGTCAAGGTTAGCAAGTGAATATCGAGGCAGTTCAGCTCCTTGATAACACGGACACAGTGAGAAGACTGAAAAGAAGAGTTAAAGAAGTTAAAAGATACAAATCCAATACCAGCTACGCTCAGCGGTTTCATCCGCGTCACAATCGATACTGTACGAATTCCAGGATTAGCCTATATGTAATCCCATCCTCACCTATATGTATACCGAGAGTCATCCAAATCTGACTAGTAGTATTTTCGAGAAAGACTAGCAAACGTAAATCCAAACTCACACACTTTCTATTCCTTGCTTCCTTCATTCAAATACTTGATACCTGTTCCAGTGGAAAGTAAGGCGGATTGTTATTAAGAGCATTTGCTCCTTAGTCCTAAGAACTAAATCGTACTTTATCTCCAATAGAGGAAACAGCAGCCCATAGGGACTTGGTTACCTTTTGGGATTACCTTCCTAAAACTACTGAGAAAGCCTCCCGAAAGCTACTAACCGGAATATGATCTACCAGCTGTCTGTCTGATTGATAATATAGCTTATGTCACTCATTAAATATGCTTTCATATGGTGAAATAATTTGAAATCGGTCCAGAAGTTTTTGTATTTAAACATACATACAAAACAGAAATGTTTCCTCTTAGTAATTTCTCCAATATCTCCTCTTTGTTCAGAACTTGAGCGCCTTGGAATATTATATGACGGAGTTTGATTAAGCTATCAAATTATTGGCTCATCCCGATATTAATTGACATTTGAATTCTAGAATCAGACACTAAGTGATATTGAAGCAATTGGTAACCTGATAGATACCGTTTAATTTACTGACTAACGATATCCTTGAGTAAATTTAGACAAGCTCGCTTCTGTAGTTAAATAATTTTAGAGTAGGCAGGTTAGGTTTGATAATTCGATGAATGTCGAAATATCAGAAACAGATACACTTCGGTATGCTCTCGTGTTTATTGTGATTGCTATTATGTTGTTATGTGATCATTTGCACTCAGGAACACTCGAATCAATATTGTCTCAGATTATGGAATGTATGTTGAAGGCAATTATATGTAGAAACCCGAAGCTTCATCCTAATGTTAAATTATATGTAATTTTTAAGAAATTATCTATCTACTGATAAAACCTATGCACAAATTCGTTTGATAGTTTTTTGAGTTTTTCACGTCCTTAAAGACTATCAAACGGGACTTTATTTCAAATCAAATAAAATTTTATTCATTCCTACGATTTTAGTAAGAAATAACTTTTCCTAAACCTAGACAGGTTGTGGTTAATATGAAGTATTCTTTTATTCTTAAGGCAAGCACGTTTATGATTAAACAGATCTATTTTAGTATAATCTTGTGTTTGTTTTAACACGAGTACTTTCCATTTTAAATAAAATACTTTTTAAAGGATTTTAAACGCGATTTATTATACATTATTTTACATTATTTGTATTACTATTTCACCTAGATCATACCTACAGTTTGGTTCTCTTTCCCAACTTTTCCGCGACATATCAGCGGAAATGACTGTAGAATCACCGAACCTGAGTCAGCGATAACCGAGGATCACCCGTGCATTCTAGATCATATCTTATCAGTTTGAACAGCCACGCTCTGTGAAACTTTGTTGCTAAGAGCTTCATAAGTATTCCTGAAGAATTTAAAGTATTGCCTTTTAAATCGTTTTGAATACAATTAGAGGGTAAACGAATAGATGAAATAGGTTTAAATCCTATAACGTGTAACCGAAGTGCCTTGGGTTCGTTCCATCGGGGGCCATAGTCATCCTGTCCCACCGAACACCCCTTTCATCTCTCCATCCCAATTATTTATTTTCCATAACTCGTCCTACGCCGCGAGCTGCTCAGGGCTGTATCTTTGTAATATAATTATGGGCAGTTTGCGGCTCATGCCCTCACACAGTAAAAGCCTCTAAAGGGCCTCTGCGTGTTAGATCTATACCTCCACGTAAGCCAGAAAGGATCGGGCAATCACCTTACGCAAATGACCCGATCATCACTGATACCATTTAAAATTACAAGAATTGCGTCATACTTACGTCATACATCTAGTATTATACCACAATACTATAAAATTTACAATTATCTTGAGAATATACTAAAACTTGAACCTATAGTATATAATATATAAACAGTTGCACCAGACACGTCGGCGTCAGTAACTCGAACCTGCGATACTCGACGCCTTTAATACTATTTGTTGAGCATATAAGCTGTATTACTAGGGTATATATATGTAAAGGTGACCTTGAAGACTTACGGCTGTTTTCAATTATGTCTCAAAGATTAGGCGATAGATAGATATAGAAAAGACTCTCCGTCGGTAGGATATTAAAATCAAAATTAGTGCAAATGGATTGATTTATTAAGCAAAACTAGGCACAGATAGAATATTGAAAACGGCCAGTTTTAGTTTCTATTTATATTTGATTTATGATAAGTAATAGAAAAACTTTGCTATGGATTTTAAGAGACTTTTATCCTATTTTTATTTTTTTACGGTAAAACTCAACAACTACACTTTAAACTTAATGCTCAATACTTCGTAAATATGTGATAACGTCTAGATGTTTTTAAACAACCTTATTTTAAACGTAAACCCATATTGCACACATTTAAAAAAAGGATTAACATAAACTCAATACGCAATCACGTGGATTTACATTAATTTCCTTCAACCCTATATCGCTTAATCATCTCTTTCCCAAACTTTATCAGGTGACAGCTGATATCTGATAACTGATAAGGCCGCACCCAGGTGCATTATGAAACCATGAAAATTTATACTCGGGTCATTGACTGCGTTTTTTAATAACCCTGACTTGACATATAACTAGCTGTTCCACGCGGCTTCGCCCATGTTGAATAGTTTATATTTCTCGATGAAGATGCGATGTATTGGGGAAAACAAAATTCAGAAATCGATCCGGTAGTTTTGTGTGAAATTTACAACATACACACAAATGTTTAGTTTTTATAATAATTGTATAGACATAAAATCTAACCCTTATTTTTCAGTTTAATTATTACAAGCATTGATCAACTGTCACTTTTTTAATCTAGTTCGTAAAATATAGTTATTTGATCAACCATTTTGATTAAATTATAACAGATTACAACTTAATAGATAAATATATCAAATATACATATATTGTTTTAGGAAGTAGTATATTAATTTTCACTCCGCCTATCATTGATAGGTGATACCTGATGTAAATTATCAGAAACGTCACTTAGGGATTAATTGAAGACAATACAATACTAATAATACTTTGTGCTAAAAAATAGAAGCATCTTATATACAGACAACTTGAGAACCGTTGTCATTGAAAAAGGTAGGAATCAAATAGCTTGGTATTAGGTGGTGGTGTGTTAAATGCCCAGAAATATTTTTTATTATTATCAAACCTATGTCTTACTTCATGAACGCCAGATTACTTCAGCTCAAATTACGCCAGATTAATTCAGCTCCTTGCAAACTTAGTCAAGTCTAGCGT
Organism: Phoebis sennae; assembly: GCA_001586405.1. Taxonomy (NCBI): domain Eukaryota; kingdom Metazoa; phylum Arthropoda; class Insecta; order Lepidoptera; family Pieridae; genus Phoebis; species Phoebis sennae. The sequence goes on along the minus strand of LQNK01000215.1, from coordinate 495,898 downwards.
AACATAATGTTATAAGACCTAGCCTTCCTAGATTACTGGTCTATCAAATCCAAAAAGGTTATTACAAATCGGACCAGAATTTCCTGAGGTTACTGCGTTCACACACAAACTCTTCAGCTTAATATTATTATAATATCTTAGATTTTAACACAGTGTCATTTATAAGAGAATAATTATATCAGTCGAACAATACGACAAATTCAAATGTGTAATACCACAATTATACTAAATAAAATAGGTAAAATTGTAAATGAATTGGTGAAAATGTGCAGTAACTACAATCACAATGACTGTGACGCATCCACGTACCTTCACCTTTGTAATTATTCATTAAATTCATTCAATTTGACAAAGACCCGCCCTAATTTAATAACCTATATATCAAGTGATTCACGTGACTAAAACATTATCAGTTTTTGTCACGCCGAACGTGACCTTCCAAGTGAAATGCTGACGTTGATATGAATCATATAGTTTTAAAGTTTCATAAAAGAGTGACTCATCCTCTCTATGATTTGCATTTATTTTAAATTCATGAACATGTTTTATTGCTAATAAAATGTTACTTTTGGCTACTTATGTATCTTGAATCTTGGAGTGTGTAGATTAGATGAAAAGATAATTTGCTTTTTATCTTTATTAGCTCTTCTAACGATGGAGCTGGAGGGTAAGAGATGTAAAGAAGATTTTTACTGTATGGGACGTTATGATGATTCAGAAATGTATATTTCAGGTTAAGCAAAAGTACCTTTACGATACATTATGTATTTATGACTCCAATTAATAAATTAGTTGCGCTATTTTTTATATACCCTGATTTTAAACGGAACTTTTAAAACCAGGTTTCTCTTGTATAACTGAGAGAAAATAAATGCAATGAAGTTTTATTCATATTTACATATATTTTGATTTTTGAGTTTGCCAAGTACTCGGTTAGGTTCCTTTCATAAAAGTAAGTTTATGTATTTATTAAATTATCTATTTCGTGATCATTTAAAATCTAACCATTGTTCTTACCTTTATTTCACTGAGTCTGCTCAAGAAAACTTAAAATCCAAAACCGTTGGCTGCATTAGCAGCTTTCTAGACAAATATTATAACCCTCGATTGTCAAAGCTGTCAACTAGAGATAGATTCAGAGAGAGAGATATCCCATTCATATCACGACCTCTAGCTTCTGTCCGTGGCTTCGCTTGAGTGAAATTCGTTGCCTACAAATCAATAAAAGTATCCTATCACCTATAGATTACCTAGTATCCATTATGTGTACAAAATTTTATTAAAATCTGCTCAGTAGTTGTGACGTGATTGACACACAAAAATCCAATTATTCAAATTTATAATATTAGTAGGAAGTAATAGTATTCCTAATCTGTATAATGTATTGGATACCTTCAAGATGCCTTCACTAATCCTTGATTCAATGTGCATTAAATGCGCTGTAGTCACATATAATATTTCATGATAACCCTCGTCAGAAACGCACTTACTGTCAACGAGGCGGGGAGGGGGGGTTATACATTGACTGAGCGTAAGATTTCCCGGTTATCACTGTGTCGACACCTGCTTCGGGCATAAAGTTCCCTTCATTTATTTGATTGTGGCTCCTGGAGGGACACGTACACCAACGACTTTTTTGTACAAAATGTATGTTAACATCACAATGTTTCATAGATTCTCTTGTTATTTTTGATCAATTGTTTAAAATACGTTTTTGGAACGTTTATGGGTTATGTATTTAACATAGAAAACTTATATTTTTTTAGAAGTGACTGTGTGCTTTTTCCACATGTGTTTTTTAACCGTACAATATTACAAAAAGTAGTGATTAAGGATACGTCATTAGATTGAATTTTAAAGAAAGAAAGAAAGAAAGAAAGAAAAAATATTTATTTCTTAGAACACAAGATCGAAAAGTAGGAAATTAACAATATACAAAAGGGTGGTGTACAGTGTTCTCAGAAAAAGGTCCGGCTCAGCATAAGTTGAGGTCTTACAACCACAACACTGATATTCTGCCTAAAACCTGTAGAGGGTAAGTAGATAGAACAAAAAGAAATAAAAAATAAAGATTACGTCAATAAGGTAGTGTACGAATAGTGTTGAGGATAAGGAAAGAAAAGTGGAGAAATGTATAATTATTATATTAAATAGAAGATACACATTATGAAAAAAGAAAACATATAAAAATAAAGGAATAGAAATAAATATAAATGATATTACTTATATGCAGTTAAAATTAATATTATAACTAAATGTTGGGAATAGAAGTATCTATTTCTATGCAGTATAAGGCATCGGTGTATATATCCGTGCAACTTTAAGACTGCGCTGTACCGTATAACTAACTCGAGCTTTTCTGGATCTCGAGCAGATGGGCGCGATAAGCATTCTTAAAAAGTTTTTTAGTTCGAAAACGCAGGAGAGGTGGTGGGATGTTATTCCAGCATTTGGTAGCGCAATACTTAAAGCTACCACGGAAAGCCGACGACCTATGCTTGGGAACAGACAATGGCTTGGTGCCAATTTTCTTGAATCGAAGGTTATCGAAACTTTCCAATAGATGTTTAAAAACAAATAACGATTTAATTAAAAACTGCTTTATTTAAAGTATGGAACAAAAACTTTATTAAACTATGTTTTTGTGTTTTTTGTGTTCCCGTCTTAGTATGTAATTGCGACGAATTCACGACAAAAAGTCGTCAGTTTGCGCGTTCTATTCCCCTATTTCTTTTCCTTTCCGCTTACTCACTCCAGTTCATTACTGAAATGTTGCAGTTTTCGTCTTTTTACCCGACTGTGGCAGAAGAAGGGTATTGTTTTTCGAGCGTAAGTATGTATGTATTTCTTTGACAAACGGAACAGCCCAAACGGCTGGACGGATTTTGAAATTAGACGTTCTTGGATACGTTAGAATTGTGGTAGTAACATAGGCTATATGAAATTTTAAAATGGCGCTTGCAAATTAAAAAAAAAGGGAGGAGGAGAGATAATTCAGTCGGTTTTTATATAATTAAATAACGATGATTTCTTTTTGTATTAATTTTTACATACAATAACATGTTTTTTGTCAGTAAGCATGTTGTGTTTATCTATAAAGATGTGCAATATACCTTATATAAATTATATAATTGAGTATTTAGTGTAAGTAACAATGTAACATCTGTTTGGTGAACCTTAATAAATAAAATAAAATAAATAAAATACATCACCCGGTGAAAACGATCCGTCGTTGATTTGATTTCGTTTTTTGATTATTTTGTAATGTATACGAAATTATGTAATTTATATCGGAAACAAAATCCTACTCCACTGCCTTTTTTAATTTGGTAGCGAGATATTTCAGAAAAGAAATTTAAAAAACAAAGTGTATTGGATAGATAATATAATTATTATTACTGTAATTTGAGATTGTTGCAAAGGAGATACTTTTGAAAAGAGGAAAGGAATGTAATAACTTGATTGGAATAAAGATTTTTTTAACTACACAAGTTTCTTGTCGGTATACAGGTAGGCGTCTTCCGAACCGAGAATAAGCAATATTCCAGTGTCTTCTTGATTTTCATTAACGATTTGTGCAAAACAAAATTAAATAAAGGCAGAATTTTTACATATGACACAGCGCTAGTATTACAAATAGAGACATGGGACAAAAAAAACAAAATGCAGGAATGAAATGAATACCATATGTATGTGATTTGAGAACATGTCGATTGGTGCAGTGGGTAACGTATTACGTATGGCGTGGAGGTGTGAGGGTTCGATCCCCTCGACTAGAAAATGATTACGCGATTGTGCATCAGGTGGAAGCACTTTTCCATTTGCTGATCGATTTTATTTAGGGGCAAGTTAATAATCAGCTTTTTATACCCTGCACGACATTTATATGTATGGTAGATACCAAGGTTATTATCAATTTGAACATTTTTTAGAAATTAAGGATAGTCACTTAAATTTAAATACAGAAAGTCAATCAGGTTTTCACGTATAAGAGTATGTATTTTTTGCCTGTGACACATTGAAGGAAAAAGTTGTTTACAAACTCATCTCTGTACTAAATCTCATCTCATCTCATACAGAAATAAATCTGCTTCCAACCTATGTAATGCATAATAAATCATATTGTTTACACATTTCCCTCTGCCTTTGTAAAACTTCATTTCTTATATTATTCCCAATATTTGCCTTAAATAAATAAATGTGAAAGATTTTTGTGTGTGTTTTTTTTGTTAATAAATAATTAATACCTTTACCAAATCTTAAAAATAAATCTTTAAGTTTTTAATTTTATAATAGATATTTCTAGACCAAAGTCCAAGCACTAAAACATAGTTAAAACAGTAATTTCATTTACCTATGAAGTATTAGTGAAAGCGGTCTAGGCTAGTTTTTAGGTCTATTTCTCGTAGAAAGCGATGCCTTAACGAACGGCTATATAACCTACTACTCGGCACTAATATGATTTCTTAAGCGATATAATATAACTGCAGTTTGTTTGAATGAGATTATTAGCTTTAAAATTATAGTTTATTGAGTATTTTCTTGTAATCATCTTATTTTCCATTCTCACGTCCTTACATCTTTACATCTTTATATCCTCACAAACCTACATGCTTCAATCCTTACATCTTTATATCCTCACAACCTTACATCCTTCAATCCTTACATCTTTACATCTCTATATCCTCACAACCTCACATCCTTCAATCCTTACATATTTATATCCTCACAACCTTACATCCTTCAATCCTTACATCTTTACATCTCTATATCCTCACAACCTCACATCCTTCAATCCTTACATCTTTATATCCTCACAACCTTACATCCTTCAATCTTTACATCTTTATATCCTCACAATCTTACATCCTTCAATCCTTACATCTCTATATCCTCACAACCTTACATTCTTCCATCCTTACATCTTTATATCCCCACAACCTTACATCTTTTAATCCTTACATCTTTTAATCCTTGCATCCTTACTCTGCCTGCCTGTCTTCTTCATTCTTAAACCACTGAACCAATTTAGATGATTGATGATTTTATATAGTATTTTTTGTGTTCGTTTTAATGTGAGTACTTTCGATATGACTAAAGATACAAAATATCTACGTGGTATAAATTATAATCCTTTTTTCCATCATCCATGCTTACTACAATCCCTTTAAAAATGCCTTCTCCTCATAAGAATATTCATGAAAAATTGTGAGCACTGAAACTTTTTTTTACCTGACCAAGGATGTGACAAATTAAAAAACGTAACTTATCCATAAATAAATGTAATTATTTTTATTAATTTACATAATCTAAAATGTACATTATTGTAGCAATTGTAAAAAATGTCCTTAAAACATTGCAAGTACACGATAACAGAAACTGCTTGATTATATTAAAAAAAACTGCGCTCAAACAAAAAAGTAATTAACCATGACTTTTATATCGATGACTAAGAAATTTCAAATTTACAGCTGACAGCAATAAAAAATGCTGTTAAATGAATTGCTGATGAAAATATTGATGATTCGAGATAGTCAGCAAAGAATGTACTGGTAAAAATGGACGTTATTACGTTTTTCACATTTTTTAGGATTCCGTACACTAAGTGTAAAAAAGGAACAGTATCAGTACAAAGTAGATAGTTTCAGAAGTCAGACTTATGATCAGTGTTCACTTACTTTACTTAACATACCTATGGAAATTTAAAAAATAAATGCTTCTTACACTGGCACAAACGCGCCTGTCAAACAGATGACATTCGATGTCGGATGGTGCCAATCTTTATTCAAGTATTCTTACATTAAGCGTTTTGATTCGTCAAAATTATATTAGATAAATTCACATTAATTACATACATTTCATCTATATAGCATTTCATTACATCAAATTTTATATATAAAAAAAAATAATAAAACAAAATAATGAATCAATCTATCGTTTAGTCGATGATCCTATACCTATACATTACCATCTTGAATACATTCTTCAATTTTGTAGTATGCTTTTAATGTGATATTCATTACAGTCTAATTAAAAATTTTTGGCCAACACGATCAAAACTTACTTTTTATTTACTTTTACTTTGAAATTACTTTCAAAGTTGCATTATTTAATAGATAAAGGTACAGAACCATTCGTGCATTATTCCGACTCGCACTTGGCTGATTTTTTATGTCAAGATGAGGCGATGGATCACCTGATGTACGTGACACACGCCGCCTTCCATTTAAAGATATAGTTATTTATTTCTTCATTAGGTAAATACTATATGTACAATTAATTACCCTTATATAGGAACATAATAATATGTAATAACAATGTGTGACACAATAAAATATAAATGACACTGGAATAAATAAATAACTAGTCATAAAGTTACTTTTAAAATTACAAAATGGCGAGCAAACGTTTAAATTCAAACAATTTTTATGGAAATATATGAAAATAGCCCCAAGTTCTTATAATTTAATTTTAAATGTTAATTCTAAATACAAAGTTAATAATAATTAAATGGCTCAAGCCGCATAGCAACGGCACAAGGAAGCCATTTATTCAAAGTGAAAATGACATTGGTACGAAACGAACATGGCATTAAATAATTTCCACGGCTATATTTAGCGGGCACGTAAGGCAAATGCTATATATGTTTATCAAATGATGCAGTAATGATTTCCTTTAGAACCACTTTCCCGCGTAAACGGGAGAGCCGCCATTCTTGGTTTCTTAATCGTTCGTTTTATCGTAATTATAAGTTGTAAATGAAATATATTTATATGTTACCATGTTATAAAATACGGATTAATAAATATAGAATAATGGGAAGATTTTGAAAAAGTTTGTTTTTGAGTGGACGCAATCAAAATCTTTTGTTTAGATTTCGATGCAATTATTTCATCGGTCACAATTTGGATGTTTGTATGTCAGTCACGCTGTAAATACTGAACGGATTTTGATAAAATTTCGTATACAAAGACCATTGGTCGCGTTAAGTGATAGGATACTCATATAAATACACTAAATACACTAAAATTAACACGGAATCTAGTAACTTATAAAAATAAATATATTCTACAATCATTTGTCTAGTTTAATCAGACATTTAATTACTTTTTTTAAACTTGTTTCTGCTGTTTCCATTAAATTAATCCACAACATAATAAGCACTAACTCACAAAACCAGGAAGACCAAATATACAAAATTCCAGGTAATTCCCGTTAGGTTCAGAGGCCACGTTACAATGCTCCAATCTGCATTGCAGATGGCCCAATCCACGCATCCGTTGACCATGACCCAAAACTGTTGCCAATTAATTCCACTTGCCTAATTATTAGATATACTAGGTCTTTACGTCAATGTATACTTTTTGAGAAACGATTTGGGCCAAGCTCGTACTCACAAAGTTACTACCCTTATATTTAGAGAAAACCACATTTTTACTTGTAATTTAAAATTCATAATAATATGGTGGAATTGGAGAAGTAAAAACAGTGTTTTTCTCTAAATAGAAATGTACAATTCCATCAAAATCATCAATACAAAGTATCAAGCATCATTACAAAGTATGAATTATCACCATCCTCCAGAAATTGGTGTGAAACAGAAATTCTGTGTTTTGTACCATCAACGCGTTTCCGAGGTATGTATGTATCCTGTCTTCATATATAATATCTTCCCTTCCCACGACCTTCCCTCTTCCTCCTCTTTTACTTTTATTAATCCTTACATATCGATACATAGAAAACAGCTAGCGATGTACCAACAACACGTTTGTTGTATTCACGATCCATAAATGACGTAGAAAAGGGGTAACGTACTTAAAAAAATAAAAAAAAATACGCTCAAATTGAATCTCCTCCTTTTTTGAAAGTCGGTTAAAAAGTGTGAAGAAAGACATACAAGAAATGTTTTACTTTGTAATATTTTTAATAGCTTTATAACAAAAAAGATATAACTTTATCGTTGCTTTTGAATATTTAAATAGTTAATAATAAAACATACTAAAAAGTTAAAAACCGCAATAAATCACGCGTGATCGAGTGACTCTCACAAAAATGAGTCACAAAACCGGTTATATTTCGTCACTAACCTCACTCAACCTGGCAACAAGCTATCAATTCCGAGAATCTTACGACGTGCGATCGAGCCAAACGCGGTGTTCTCGGAAATGAAAAACTGGATCAAGTAAAAAGTTAACGTGTAGTATTGTTACCGTGTATGCTTGTATTTCAGTTTTCCTGCTTTCTTGCATCAAAAAAAGAAATATATAAATAAATATTCCTAGACACTTAATATAACGCCATCTAGTCCCAAAGCAAAGCTTGTACTATGGAAACTAGATAACTGTTAGATATACTTAAACATATTTTTTTTTTGTACATACTATGGATATAGTAACACCCAGACAGTAGAAAATGACAATGTTCATCTCATCATAATTTTCCACTCGTGGGGATCGAACCCACACCCGCCGGCGCATTAGACCATTGCCACATCTACTGCGCCAATCTGGTCGTCAGTAAGTATAGAAGTCAATATCGCGTTTGTACCTATGCAAAACACCGTGTGTATCAAACGGATAACATTCCCTCTCAGGCTGTTCCGAAATGACCCGAAATATCCTGTCCGTGATAGGTGTCTAATGTGCGTTACTGAAGCATGCTTGCAGATTGTCTTCAACTCTTCTGTACCTATTTTGTGGTTATTGGATTGTAAATTAAAAAATAAAAAATAAAAATACTTTTATTTTTATTTTTTATTTAATTAAAGTAACCTCCACGTAAGACAACAATATATTTGTGATATCTAAATTCCAAGATTTACAAGTGATTTTTTCTGGTATTGTCATAAGCTTTAATATAAGATTTCCCTCTATGTATAGAACAGCAATATTATATATGTGACCTGGATTACTAGATTTACAAGTGATGTTTTCGTACATTCATTTTGTATTATTTTTATTACATTACATTCAACACATTACCAATGATAATTTCGTAAAAATTAATGTTTAAGTATGTCTACCAGTTATCTAGTCTCCATAGTACAAGCTTTGCTTAGTTTGTAACTAGGTGGCGTAGTGTTAAAAGTCCATGAATATTTATTTATTTATGTATAATTATCGGCTTTAAAAATGTCAGGTATAAATCATCATAGTCGACGTTGAGTCTAGAAGATATAACTTTATTAATAAGAATATTTCCTGTTATTTTCACGATTAACTCCATATATTGCAATGTCATAAAGGTCTCAATGAATGACAATGCAAGGGATTCTCAGAACGTGATTATTTCCTCAAATTACGATTATTTGTAACGACGCTGGTTGAGGAGTTAGGCATGACTGGCAAAAAGTTCCTTAGCTCTGGAAAATGGCGTGGAAACGCGGATACAGATAGTTTAAACGAGGATAAAATTATGTGATTAGGTGAATTTGATTCTGCAATGACGATGCAATAAATCTATGCTTATATTATAAGCTGAAGTGTTCGTTTCTTTGAACGCGCTAATCTCAGGAACTCCTGGTCCGATTCGAAAAATTTTTTTAGTGTCAGATAGCCCATTTATCGAGGAAGGCTATAGGCTATAGGCTATATATCATTCCGATATTCCCAAGGAAGCGAAGCCCTGGGACGCAGCTAGTAAAGTATATAGAACTTTGGTTTTAATTTGATATGTACTTTTTTTTAATACTTAATCGTACTTAAAATTATATATAGTGTTTGTTACTCTTTCACGCAAAAGTTAATTCGATTGTGATTAAACTTGGTATTCATATAGGTAGGTAGCCAGAATAACATATAGGCTTCTTCTAATCCCGGAATTCCTACGGGATCCGAAGATTTAAGGTGACAATAATGATAAGAAGCTTATTGTACGTTGTAAAACTAGTTGCTCCAAATAGATAAACACTTGTCTTAATAGTACTTTTTATTACATTATTTCTCTGATATACGCAATTTTTGCAATACATAATATCTTAATGTTCACGCATAACTCCAGAACGATTGCATCAGCAGTCGCCATTTTGTCTGGTCCGATGAGAACGTTTAACTTAAACGTCATCTGCTCAGGATAAACTACGGAAAAACACATAATTATTATAATAGATATATGAAGTATATATGTAAAACATCATAGCCACGCCTCCAACATCATACAATGCAAAAAACGTAGGTATTTCATCTATCTTATTTTATTCAAATACTTATATTTCATCTTATCCCCAAATAATTTTTTTTTCGAATATCTTTAATATACAAACTTTCGACTCTTTAGCTTTATTATATGGAAGTATAAGATTACTTTTACCTAAGTAAAAAAAAAACAAAAAAAAAATCCATATTAATTATGTTGTTTTTTAAATTTAAATTTAATTTCAGGTAAAAGCAAACTATGATGAAATAGATATATTTTTTACTAAAGGGGAAAACTTCACAACATTCGTTAAATACCGGTCGTGAGTCATTTTCGGTTAGTTTCTTCAGCATGATGAAATATATTCGACGATGACAACTGCATGGTCATTGGTCATATAATGAATGGAACATTTTGATACATTCAGGGCGTCGGTAATTTTATAAGTTATGAGACAGCGGGCAATTTTGTTGATAATATAGGTTATATAACCCGAGAATCTACCTCAAATAATTTGTGCTGATTTTTTTTGCAAATATACAGAGACAAATCTTAATCATCAAAAGACAAGAATGAAAACATCAAGTGAAATTAAGAAAGTATTTAAAGGAAGAAGAAAGAAAGGAAGAAAAATCATTTATTTATTTTCACAGAAGAACATTATATATAACCAACATAACGCCTATGTCACGACTGTGCAGTTTATTATTTTTTAAGAAGCCTATTTTCCTTGTATGCATTTAAAATCCAAACTGTCTAACAAATCCAACCAAAACTATATACCATGATATTGCAACTATGTAGTTATGTACATTTAGTTTACTTTATGACCTTATAAGGAAAATGTAACAATTATTTACATATCGTTAAATAGAATCGTAAATTATATAAATTACAATATAATACATATAGTGCGGTGATTATACACGCGCGTATAATGTGACCGTTAGACTCATTTCAATGACGTTTTGCAGATGATGAAATTATTCCTTTCTTTGCAAGAAATCTTACATCAGGCCACCAGGTAATTTCTCATTTCGAAACGCCGTTATAGAAAAAACAGCTGTATGTGTAAGAAATAAGGTCTAAGATAGCATGAAATTCTTGTTAGTAATCAGCAAACTTGCGATGTACAGGAAGTGCGGAAGATTATACGTTTTTTTACATTTACATGTAATGTGGAAAGTTACATGTAACATTACAAATGAGTAAGTAACCTTGTACGTTATTTGTAAAGTTAGGAATTAACTTAGATAAGAAATGATAAGTAGATTAAATTATTATTGTTTTCTATCTTATTTTCACTTTCGTTTTAATTATGTGGTTTATTTTACAAATTACATGTTTTTTTAACCATAACTTTTTTTAATGAAATATTTAAGATTTTATACATAAGAATTTAGCAGACTGCAATAAATATTATTATAGATTTCCCAGAGGCGTCAGTAAGTCTGCTGTTACTTTTAAAACGTTCAGACTACGTATCAAATTCTGATTGCCAATCTGATAAGATATACTTAGACATACACACGTTACATGCAAAAAGAATGAATGAATGAATGAATAAACTCTTTATTTCGCACCAAATCTCAAAGTTATAAATGTACAAAATAGGCGGCCTTATCGCTAAAGCGCGATCTCTTCCAGGCAACCCGTGGTTCAATCAAGAAATCATTTTCTTTATTTTAATTTACGGAATTACACCCGTGCGTGTACTATTTTACATTAATGTTCAAATAAATTAACTTACATTAATAATTTTGTGAATCCAATTACTTTAAAATTAAAATAGTACGTAAATTGTACAAAAATAAAATTTCGCTCGTTAAAACACGGAAGTACCGCCCTTTGCCCCATTTAATGCCCCCTGGAACACTAAACACACAATTTAAGTTAATTATATATTTTATTAATATGATATTAAAATGCTAAATGTCATTTAACTAATTGTTTGGTATACGTGACTATTTAAGAACCCCAAATTCTTAATGGTTATTAACTATTTCATTAATCTCAACCGATATAAGTTATTGACTTGGCTTGAGCCGGAGTGTGTGGGTTCGATTACCACTTCATATTTTAATTTCGGTATGACTCCACGAATACCCTCAGTGAATCCAAGTTTTTCTGTGTGTAATCTTTACGGGCTTAAAAATCCTTTTAAATATTAAAAAAAATAGAATATTAATTAACATAATTATTACTTACATATATCAAATATCCCTTTAATATCACGTATATTGTCTAACGTATTTTAAAAATCAGAATGTTTATTAACATTCTTACATATATCAAATATCCTTTTAAAATAACGGATGTTACATATCTAACATATATACATCCATGATTCAATAGGTGAGTAACTCCTTAGTTTTCGTAGTAATTTAGTAAAATTACCTCTAGCGCAGGTTATTCCCCTCTTTTCCTCCATTTTCCTGCAAACTATCCAACGTAATTTTCCGGACTATAACCCCCATCCGAATGAAAGGATCCACTCTATATTTTTTGTTCTAAAGGATAACAAATGTACCATAGTTTCTTATTAAAATTATCATTAGATTAGCTGTATCCCGCGGTTTCGTTTGCTTTTAAGATTAAAAGCGAGTTTTAACTATTTCTTAATCATCGAAATCGACAAACCAAAATGCATTGATCCACATCTCTTAAAAGGTTGCATTTAAAGTACTTATGTTGCCTTCTTAGTATCATTGTTTATTTTTATTTATTTATTCTTTGAATAGGCGACACTTATCCACCGACTTATACTAAATTGTCCCTTATGAACATAAGGTGTATTTTTTTATTATATTCTAGCTGAGCTCGGCGGTTTCACCTAAACTATCCTATGTCTTTCCTGGGGTTTCAAAGAAAGTCAAAGTCAAAATATTTACTATACAAAATTACATCCAAATCGGCCCTGTAGTTTCAGAGCCTATCCAACATACAAACAAACAAACAAATCTTTTCTCTTTATAATATTAGTGAGATAACTAATGCAAGCACGAGCGAAGCCGCGGGCAACTATTAAACTCATTCTAAACTGTTTTACAGCGCGACGTTAGTCACGTATCAAAACGAATCATTAATGATCGTTCATTATTTATATAATAATAATGATTATAACAAATAGGAAGGTTAATGGATGCCTCTCAATCATTATGAAGGATCTACATACGTCAGACGTTACGTATAATTCTGATAAATTTAGAAACCACTTGAATTATCCTTATTGTATTTTTTTATTTATTAATTTATTACAGGTATAAAATAATTGTACAGACCCATCACAGATTAGAGAATAAAAGGCAGATGGAGTGCGGCCGAAGACTCGAGTGACGCAGAAAAGCAAATACAAAAATGTTCGCCTATTTTGACACAACACGTCACGAGGGTTTCATAATTTTCAAATTTCACTCACACAGATGCACCTGTACGCACATGTAGTTAGCGTCACTGGGGTCTTCGGAACATTCCATATGCCTTTTTTTCCAATCTTCGATAAGCATATACTAATTTTAATAGTGATTTTATCTTTAAAAATCGCTATTGATTCACTATATTATTTCAACATAATTCATATAAAAATTACACAACAATTTTTATAATTAATTTTTGAAATTGTTTGACTTACTGTTAAGTGAAATTAAAATCTAACAAAAAATAAAATAGGTAATTCGCGTGCAATAAACATTTAAGTGTATTATAAGTTTATTTCTAGATTAACTTTATAATAATAATTGTAATATCACGCGACTCACAAGGACTTTTATTGCTCAACAAAATAAATCTGACTTTCAAAGTCACGGCTATAATTATTAGCGAACTAACTTTTGCCCGCTTCCTTACTCATGTTTTTATTTTTTAAAATAAAATACTTTTTAAAGGATTTTAAGCGCGGTTAAAAAAACAAAAGATTATACTATGTTTTAAATTGTTTGCGGCATGTTATATAACCTATACCCCTCAGTAAAGATGCAGCTTCCATTTTTGAAATGAATTTGTGAAAATGGTCAAGTAGTTTTTGAGTAAAAATACAGACAGACACCCAAATATTTTCTCTTAATAATATTAGTTAGACATAATGTATTCTTGTCACTTTAAAAGCCATTGATATGTTTTAAATATTATCAACTTCAATGATGCAACTCATAATTTATATTTGTATATTATTTCAATACATAGGTTTTCGTTCTTGTAAAGTCATTTTTGTATAAGCGTTAAAACTTTATAAATTAACTTAATGATGAAAACAATATTAATAAAAAATGATCATCTTTAAAATAAAAAAAAACGGTTCATAACTTCATAGTATATAATTATTGTGAAAGTAAGAATTCCAGATTGTGTTTAAACGGTATCCACGAGCAAAGAATTAAATTGCGAATAAAAACGGTGCATACAAAGGTTATGAAAGGTTGGCAACATCTGACACTAATTGTGCGTGTATGTACATCTGCCTGGCAACACGCTGGCAACCCTTTGAATGGCAATCAATCAAACTATAATTCGCTGGCAATAATGTGCATGTGTAATACTACCACTGCTGCTTTTATAGATGATATTTTTTGTGAATAAAAAATATAAAAAATTGTGTATAGTATAATATTATAAACAGACAAAAAGAAAAGATTATATCTACCTTTTCACTTAACCTTGAAATTTACAGTGAATCATTAAAAAATTGTTAAAAATTATAATTCAAAACATTTTTTCTTTCAAGGTTCAAAGTCATCATATTGCGTTACATACAAGAAATATTAGTACAGCATTTAAAGATGACTGGATTTAATTTCAATATTCCTGGCTATCTGCGAATATATAAAAAATGCAAGATAAGATTAATCAGAATTTGCGTAATACTGACTAACTGACTGATTTTGAACACGTCCAGACATATCTGAGTCATAAGCGCTGATGAAATTTCGTCAATCGGTTACTATTGTGACGTCACAATAATAATTAATAGTAACCGATTGACGAAATTTCATTTTCATGCAGTAGCAAGGCATTTTGTTACGATAATCTTCTTATAGTACGTAATACTGTGCGTAAATTTATAAGGGATTATATTTTATAAATGAGAAGGCTTTTTGATGATGTATTAAATGATACGTCTTTTGTTTCAGAATATATTATCTGTGGATAAAATTCAGTAGTTTGAAAATTTCCACATAGTTATTCGAAGAGGCGTGAAAAATTCTATTATACAGAATACACATTATCCACTAAGGGAGATCAATGAAAGAAAAATACCTGCTTTATGATATTTTGTGATCACTGTCACCAGTTCCATACCCATAGCTCTAGAGCTAAGAAACCTACTACCATATGGTTCTTACCTTGCGTAAAACGGGACAATAGACAAGGAATAATTTGGTGAAGAAGATGACCATAAACAAAAAAAACCATTAGTGAAACAGACCTGGCGAAAAAGGCACGATAAGACGTCACTAACGGCCGTTTTCAATATTCTATCCATCCCTTGTTTTGCTTACTAAAGCCAGACAAATCTATTTGCACTTACTTTCATTTCAATATCCTATCGATGGATACATTTGCTATGGCTTTTGTCTATCTATTGTCCTATAATCTGACAAAACAATCTATCCAAAATCATTGATATATTATTGAAAACGGCCGTATCATCAATTACATCCCAAATCAGTATGACGACATTTGACGTAAGAATAAAATTTAATTGTATATCCTCACATCCTGTTACGTATGTTTCGTCATAATTTCCTACACTTCGAGTCTGTGGTTACTGGTCAGGGTGACTCACTGCGATATGAGCAAATTATTAAAATATATGTAATTGTTAAACCTTTACTTTTATTGCTTGATAAGTAATTATGTATGTGCTACGGTAATGCACATTTAAACTTGGCTGGGAAAACCTATTTGATTATAAAAACTTCGAAAATAGTTATGTTTTTTTAATGTAATGTATTTGCATGCTGTGAGTATCATAGCGAAATATGTTAGATTTTTGTATCTTGTAACAACATTTATACCATGTTTTCAAGCAAATAAAGGATTTATTATTATTTATTTAATATCCGTTGACTTGCTTTTTTAAATATATGCATACACGGAAAAAAAAGAATTAAATCGCTTAAATTATGTATATATAACTAGTGAAAAATATTTTTTTGACGCCGATGAAGACAATTCCCTTTGTGAAGTAATTGGATATTTTATAACATAAAGACGTGACGTGATGACTCAGAAGGTACAATTAAATCGATTTTCTTTGTCTTAACCGCCTACTATTTTACATGATGTTATTTGTCATTGTCTTTGTTTATTAATTATTTACGAAAATAAAATAAATATATAAATCTACACAATATAAGTAAATAAACGCGAAACCTTCTCAAGGATTGTAAAATTTAAAAGAAATTTTAAAGTCAATTTTCTCAAACAATGGTTTTTTAGTTGGCATAAATTCAATGGCCTGTAAGTAAAAAAATGTTTTTGACTTTAAATAAAAGAAATGAAATTATTAATAAAATTTGATGGTGTGATGTATGACCAATGACCATACTATGTATCGATTCAGTGGGGGTCCTAGATGCCCGTTTTCCCTTATTTGTCTATTAATTTTCTTAATAAAATTATATTTCAAAGTCGATGTTGAATCTTGTTTAATTGAAAATACGGCACCAACTATAGATTAGATTTCAAAAATAAAATAAAAGTTATTTCCTTCTTTTTAGTGTGAGGAAGTCGGTTCTAATTTTTGGTAAAAAGTTATTATTTTTCTTTTGACATATATGTATCCCTATTAATGTAATAAGTTAAAAGTAACTTTGTCTGTTTACCTTCTTAACCTACGCCTAACCGCTAAACAGATTTGATTGAAATGTACCAGATTATTTGGAACCCAATAAAAGACAAAGAGAACAAGAGATAATATGCCTACCAGGTTTCTGTCAAAAATATATTTTTAATCATATATAAAACCAATCAAAGTTAAAAAAATCAACAACTTTAAAATCTAAATCTTAACTTATTTACGCAAATAATTGATGACGCTAAATACATTATCAAGTCACGTAGCACAGCGTCACACAGACAGACATTATAATTTATAAGCAAGTTGTTGCTTGTCCCGACATCTGCGTCCCTTATCAATTGACGTCATTTTTAAGCCTCCCCGACCGATATCGGTTATGGTGGCCAAAATTAAGAGAGACTAGCCAGATATGCAAAGGTTTGGATACTTACTGAGGACTGAAATAAAGAAAGTTAGTAATAATATTATCTTATAAGTCGTACAATGGGTACTTATTTAATTTTTTATTATAAATTATAATTTTTATAATAATTAATTTATTTCTTATCAAAAATAACACAAACATTATACTGAAGTGTCCTACATAATAAAATAAATATGTAAACCTTTTTTAAAACTTAAAAAACAAATTACAATAGCTTTTTCGGTGACTCAATTCTCGTTTTTTCATAATTGTTATCAATAGATATTAATAAATATTGCACAATAAATAGCAGTTAGCAACAGCGACGTGTCACGTGACATCATCGGAAATATGACGGCCCTGTGGTGTTCACGATATATAATAAATGTTAGCACACAGACCAGTGGGGCGCTAGTGTCACTTCTGACACTTCAAACCTGTCATCTGTGGCGTGCAGACGTATCCGTTGAGCTGTGTGCCTACTTACTGATATTTGAATCTTTTATTTAATGCTCACCTACAACTATAGAACATAACAGGCCCTATTATACGTGTTATATTAAAACAGAAGTTTTTAGTTGCGAAATATCTATGTGCCCAATTTCTTTCACGTTTTTGGTGAAGGAATATTGTGCATCTAAACTAACGATATAATTATATAATTCTTTTTATAACTGTCTATGTTTGTTGGCATGTTACATATTTTGTGATTTTATTTT
>LQNK01000215.1:467206-477315 GCA_001586405.1 Phoebis sennae | reverse complement strand
GGTGACTCAATTCTCGTTTTTTCATAATTGTTATCAATAGATATTAATAAATATTGCACAATAAATAGCAGTTAGCAACAGCGACGTGTCACGTGACATCATCGGAAATATGACGGCCCTATTATACGTGTTTCTGTTTTTAGTTGCGAAATATCTATGTGCCCAATTTCTTTCACGTTTTTGGTGAATATTGTGCATCTAAACTAACGATATAATTATTTAATTCTTTTTATAACTGTCTATGTCTGTTGGCATGTTACATATTTTGTGATTTTATTTTACGAATAAAAATAATGCACACTAAATTTGTCAATGTTGTCTGTGCTTAATTGAAATTATGCACTAAATTATTTATCGATATGCAGAAAACGTAATGTACAATTTCCAAAATTAGCTTTTTTTGTTTCCACGATTGGCAGATAGCGAGAGAAATGTGACTTAGCAACGACGTTACATAAAAAGGGTAAGCTTTTAACAGCGAAAAAAAGCGCAGCTTCATGTTTTTTGATAGTTTAGTAAAAGATTACTATTTCTTACAAATAATTTAGTGATTTTTATGATATCAATATTAATAAAAAAAATGTTTTTGCTCATGTTTTCTGTCAACTTCATTTGTATCTTAATTTTTAAAGACTGCATACATAAACCTGAATATTTCCGGACACTTTAAAATATGAATTCTTTATAATATAAGATTGTACATTCGTTGCCTAGCAACGTCACATTGATGACGTCACGAGAAATGTGGTTTCAACTGCTTTCTTTTTGCTCTCAAACAATGGATTACTGTGTATTGTACGCAAATGATACTGTGTTACTACGTGAACTGGTTATTACTTTATTTCAAATACTAGTGTTTTGATCAGGGTTTGCTTTAGATATATACGAACGGACATACTTTTAGGGAAATTTTACAATATTGCTAGTGTATTAAAACTCCATATACCTAACTTATTTGACGATTAGTGAGGTAAAATCTTTTGGTTTTAAAACTTCTAAAATTAGGGTAGTTTTCGAGATTTTACAAATATTCCTGTTATGAAACACACAAAAATCACTTTTAATAAAACACGTTTCAAGAATTCAAGATCAATAAATTATAAATATCGATTCCTCTGACTTAATTCTTGTTAAATCAAACATCATAATTTTCATAGATTGCCCGGAAGAAATTGCTGCTTAGCAAACAGGGTACAAAATTGTTGTTTTCTTTTTCAAAATTTTGTATGAAAAACATTAGAAATCGATTAGAAAAAAAATATTTTTAAGTTTAATAAAATACACAAATACAAGAGGAAGACCAACACTGTAAGCTATAAATGTCACATAACAAAGAGTAATAATTAGTGAGCTACCCGTTTCCCACAGTCGTATCATTAACGGGACGCGCTAACTGGCTCTGAATGGATACACAAACACCCACATGAAGATGTTAACTGTTTTAACCGACTTTGAAAAAAATTGCAATTTAGTTTGAGTTTTATGAAAACTGTGAAGGAATGAAAATGCTGTGTAATTCTCAAATGTAATTTAATTTTTTTCAACAAAGAAATATCACAATTATCAATAAATATTATTATTTTATTTTCCATACCAATTTTCAAGCAATTTTTTTATGTATTTTTTGTCAATATTTAGAAAAAAACACAATAATTAAATAAAATATTAAACATTTTTTTTATTTTCAACGTCCTTGCTACTTCTAATCACATTGTGAATAAATATGTTTTGACCATTAATTGTATATTATGTTAATGTAACTAATTTAAATACACAAGCACATTATATTCAATTATTAAATCATAAAAAATATTGTTCCCAAAACAATGGAATTATTCAAATTTTTTAATTTATTTCAAATTAAAAAATAATGAATTTACGAATTCTAAACGCATAATTTGTAAATTAACGAGGTTACGTTTTAATATCAATAAATACCACTTAGTACAAGATATGCAGAATAATTCAGAAACTTAATTTTGTGTGGCGTAAGAGCTGCTGAGATAATTAAGTTATAACACCATTACGGTCGTAAAGCTTTATGGCTCAGTGGTTACTGCATATTGGGTAGTGAGTTTGAATTCCCATGTGCGAATTATTTGCTTGTTTATGGGTTTTATGATTTATAAATGTGCTTGTCATAAAAGTGGATATAAAATTTTGGCAACGTTAATTATACGATTAATATTGTAAATGCGACAGTTCGTGAAGATGTATGTATGCTTGCTACTCTTTCATGCAAAAACTACTGAACCGATTATGATGAAACTTGGTATACATAAAGGTAAGAGTTCAGACTAACATATAAGCTACTTTTAATCCCAGAGTTTCCATGGGATCAGAAGTTACCCGGGTAAAACAAATAGTATACATATACTAGCTTCTACACGTTTTCAGCATTGTTGTATAGTCTAAAGTGTTTACTCGGACTAGTAGTTCCAGAGATTATTTCAAGTAAACAAACAAACAATATAGTACAGATTTTTTATAAAGTGTGTACTTATGTTTCTTATTTTAATAAGATTGACTTTTAATAAAATTACATAAGTATCAAAGACGCTCTTAATTCGTTGCAGTAGTGCATTATAGGATAATAATGTGAGTTATTTTTGAAGAAATGTTCAAATCCCCAAACTTTGTCAGCTTTAAAAAACGTTACAAAAATAAAATAACGTTAAAAACTACCCCAGCTCCCATACTGTCCGCTACACCCCGCCATCTGCCCCTCACCCCACTCGACTCATTTGTTTTTCATTAATACCATTCGCTAAAAACTTTAATTGGACTATTTATCAAATTAAATGAAGCGTTTTGAATGAATTTAATATTTGTTTAAATAGTTATTATTTAAATTGCGGTTGTATATAAATGTATAGTGCGTCTGTTATTACGAGCTCTTGGTTAATTTGTATTTATATTTTAATTGAATTATATGAAAAGTTTCTTAACTAACTTGCTCGTGAAAGTATATTTAACCCAAAGTCCCGAACTATGCAGTTTATTGATGCTATTCATGACAAAATGGACAGTCACAGACCACAGTTCATGGAGTGAAGTGGCAAAAGCCAGGTCTACAGTTCTATGTCGTGGGAGGGATAGGAGAAGCATTAGACAAGTTTGCCTAAAACACCTCCCCAAAAAATGGTCCTAGCTATCAGACTCTCCAATATATTTATTTGTGTGACAACAATAGTATCGATCTCCCAAACAAATTCCTTATTGGTATTTTCTTTATATTCTCACATCATACACTGAAATATCTTACTTTTAAATTCAAATTATTTACACCGAAATGAGAGTACGTATCAGTACTTTGTAAGGGCAAGATAAGTTTCTTTTGCCGATTTGCTCGCATAAATCTATGGATCGATATAACATATCCCTTTCCAGCTAATAGCCTACATATATACGGAAATTCATCAAAATCTGTTCAGTAATTACAGCATGATTGAGACACAAACATCCAAATTTTAACATATCATTAGTAATTTTTTAGCTTATAACTGTCGGTCGTGCCAAAATACTTTGTCTTCTAAAATTTCGGTAATAATTTGTCATGCATATTCAAATGGTAAAGGTGTGACAACAATGGTGACAGTATCGATCACCCCAGCAACCCTTCAATCAAAGCAGCTGCCGGGCTGTGACCTTCGGCCGCCATGTTTAATTCGGTAATTGATTTATTTTTTGGTATTAATAGTGTACTTCTGTACAGAAGTGCATTTTTTAACAAATCAGAATTTAGGTCTAGGATGGATCAATTAACATAAAAATCTAAGTGAGTTCATTTTGTTTGGTAAAAATTTTAGTTTTTATATTTTGGGCATCTTGCAAGATTTTTTCATTTCCAAATAAATTAAGGTTAGCAACAAACAAATTAGAAAAAAATATGCGTTTTGATAAAAAACATTATATATACAGAAATATCTAGTTTTTGATTTAATCCCATGAAATATGGATTCATTGGAAATAAAATATTTTGAATTTGAATTAACTAGAATAACATTATAATTTATAAAAGAATAAGAATTTTTTGTGTCAAAATCGTCCAAATACATTAATATCAAAAGTATTCAATCTTTCTAAGTAGCATTCCACAAGATAACTTAAAAAGCTTATTAGCATAATTCCTAATCTATGTAAAAACTTATCTCAAATCCGGCAGCCTGGCGCCAACCATAAACATTTAGGAAATTGTACATTTACCTTAATAACATAATAAAAAAAAAACAAAAAAAAATATTAACAAAAAAAATAATTACTCATGACATACAGAAGCGAATGCACAATTGTTTGTTGCTATGCAGTCAATTCGACAATCAAACAAGGAAATTTCAACTCTAACACTTGAATTTAGAGTACATATTTGATTGTGTATACTTTCAATTTCGGAGTTTCGAACAAAGAAAAATGCTTTTGTTATATAAGGGACGTTGTATGCAATTTGACTCTTTTTAATGTTTGGTACAATTTTATTGTAGTGTATATTCGATACTTATAAACTTTTGTGAGGAAATAATGTATTAATTAATTGAGCTATACAATTATAAAATAAAAAGATTTTTAGAATATTAAATGATAAATATTTAGGTCAATAGGTTTTCATTGGAGAAATAATACCATCAGCTTTATCACCAAATAAGGTAAACTAATTTCTTTTACCCATTAACAATAAAAATTAAACTTTTAAATGAAAGGAAATTGAAAACTATCGATAAAAGTGATTTATTCAAAAAGATATTGTAATTAAGGCAAGTCTAATAACTAATTCTGTTTAAACCCGTTTCATTTATCATAACGACCGAAACGTTGCTGCGAAGAGTATAAACACGTATAGAGAGCACGTGAGTATGAACTATAGACAGTAGACACAGGTATGAACTAAGTCAAAAAATCTATTTTCAAGTGAAGTCCCTCATTCCCTATTCAAGCATCGGACCTTCTCAAACTGGTTAACTGATCTTTATTTTTCTTTTTATTTTATACCTTTCAATTGTAACTCATACCATTTAATCAAATGTTAGTTGCGAGTTTTGAAATTACCTGATTGTTATCTATATCATTGATATCACAAGTATCCGTCAATATTTTATTAATCACAACTAAAAAATTAAAACATTTTCCTTGAATTTAATTAGTCGATAGTTATACTGGTTTGTACAGTCTTGCCAACTCTTTTCACAAGAAATAAAGTATATTTAGGAGGAGGAAAATGAACAGTTTCTATTTAAAAACAAGTGTTTTACATGTGTACATGTGATTACGCTGAAACTTTTTTAGCGTATTTTTATACTTAATTTTGTTTAATAAAATAGAATCATTGAAAGGATTACAAAAATTCCAATGAACATTCTATGATATATAATTCCGAATTTGCTTTCTTACGATGCTCGCTCTGTACCTATTTATGGTCTGCACTATTAAATCTTTAGCGATACGGTAGCGCTGTATAAATCATCGAAATGCTCCCAAATATCGGTGGTTCGAACCCACACACGATATAATTAGCTAGGGATGGGAAGTATCGATGTTTCGTGGTAAAGGGATGCAGATTCATATTATTTATAGGTCTTACCCACATCCGTAGCTACATAAAAACACTTATGTAAATTTGGAGACGTTATTAAGACGACCTTTTCTTCAAATTTTACTCTTAACAACATAATCCAGGTTCTACAGTTATTATTTTCAGTCTTCAGCTAGTAGAGTATAAATTCTTCTAACATTGTTAAAAAACATCACTAGTTTCTGTTAACTTACATGTATTTTATCTATCGATAAAGATTTCGTCGATGTCGACATGTGTACATCACTAGCGGCCTAAAAGTTGCCTATTCTTATCTAAGCATCTCTGTTAGTAATTATGTAAAGCCGTGTTTCCATTAAATGCGGTGTATAAATAAATATATACATTTTAATTGTATTTAGTGTACTTCGGAGTTAAGGTCTGTTAATTTTACCGTTTAATTGTGTTACATGTGTAATAAACGGTTTTAATTCTTGATTTATTTTTTATGTAACCAAATTCTTTATTAACTTCTGTTAAATTATGCATACAGTGGTTAGTTTGTAAATTGTTTCCAAATACACAAAAATTAAAAAAAAAGCTTACCATCGGATTTATAATCAATTTATAGCTAACTAGCACTTGTTATATAGCCTACAGCCTTGCTTGATTGATAGTGTATTTGACACAAAAATATTTTTTCAAATCGGCCCAGTATTTCCTGAGATTAGCCCGTTTAAACACACCCTTCAGCTTTATATTACTAGTATAGATATTATTATATTTCTCTTTATGTAACGCTGAAACAAAGATCACGAAAGGGGTAATAACTAGTGCAGAATAAAATAAAACATTTATATTAATAAGTTAGAACAAGGAACGAGAAGGGTCGACTTTACGAGATCATGAATAAATGAATACTCTTTCATTTATAGTGCAAGTGTTCATAAACTTGTGTTCTTTTACTTTCATTCATAAGGGTTCATTTATTGTATACGTAAATAAATTTATACTTTCTATTCTTAGAAGTGAAGGAAAATAGTTCTTTGTTTGTACTTTATGTGTAACTACTGAACCCGTTTTGATATTTCTTTCATAATTAGATAAATAGAATTAATCTAAAAATAACATTCTTAAAGGAAATTCTTGATCAGCAAATGTTAATTTCGATAAGAAAATATTCATTTGTTTTTATTTTGTTTAGAAAGCTAGATCTTTCTTTATATAATATGCATGCATAAATATTAAATGTAATTTTCAAAAAATTATGAATATATAGATTTCAATAGTTTTATGGTATTTTTCTTCTAGTTCGTTAAAGTTTCAAAATAAAACAAACGCCCGCAGTGTAAAGGAATATAATTATATTTGCAAGTCATTTTACATTTATAAGACTCATCACTTCAATATAATATTCTTAATATCTGTCATTATATCTAAATGAAACGAGCATTAATGAAAGTAACTATTGAAAACCATTGATTTTCAATCGTTAGCTTATCTTTTACACAGCTTTGTTATAAGACATTATCACTCATTTCACTTATCTTTTAAGATAACATTTCACTTCCAAATAAATTGTCGCTTATTTCTTGTTAAAAATTTATACTAAAACTCAAGGATGTTTCTATTTATTTCTTCATGATTTCCTTACTGAGTGATTTTCGCAGTTAGGTATAAAAAGAAACACATTACTAAATTATGAGTAACAAAAATGTTGAGTTTCGTGTCTCCTATTTGGACATGGGGCAGATATTAAAGCATTCCATTGAACAATTGTAGGGGCAAGTATGTGATCAGATTTCTATGGCCTTTCGAGACCTTTTTACATCTCCACTAGAAATCAAATCTAGGAATGGTCGCTATAACTAGCAGTCAATAAATGAAACATTTAATATTAAATTGTATAGAAATTTATATAGAAAATGAAAGATTTATTCAAGACCACACAGAATCAGACATAAAGATACGGCTATAATAGGTGGGTTTTTTGTTTCAAGAAATATTAAATAACTTCAAAATACTGAATATATTTTCCAAAACAATATTTTCGAAATTCATTTTCCTCAATCATTAAGTTTTTATTAGAATTGAGTAATTAAAAATAAAGTTTTATACACCGCAGTGATATTATTATAAAATAGTTTAAAGTACAGAATCTTACATGTAAAATTGTAATGAAGTAATAATATATGGACTATACTTGTGTTAGAGTTATTAATATTGTTTTTCTGTATGCTTAGGAACTTATGAAACTATTTTTAGAGTTTTATCGTGTAGTTTTTTGTTAACTTAAAGTCACTTACATTATCTAAGGTTAAAAAAGGGTTCCTAATGTTTTTATACTAAAAAAATAAAACATCCAAGAACGATAACAACGTTTATTATTGATTAACTTTTAACAAGTTTTCATGCAGATAGGATGTCAGCTTTGTCTAACAAGGTCACACATATAAAAATAAACACCAGGCACGTGTAAAGATATAAACAAATTTAAAATTGCTAATGTATGCCGGCCCAAACGGAGTAATGGACAGACTTAGAATAATAATTAGAGATTACTCGATAGGGCTGTCGACAAACAGATTTTTGTTTCACGCGATATTTTACGTTCTATACAATGACCAAATTAGATGAACACACATATTGTACTGCATAAAATAATTCCTTATTACCTATATTTGCAAATATAAAGATTACATGATAGGGCTGCCGATAGCTTTTTGTTTGGTACGTTAATTTACGTGCTACAAAATGGCCAAATTAGAAAAACACAATAGTGCATTGTAGACAATAACTTCTTATTACCTATATTTGCAAATAAAAATATTTACATCTGAATTACATTTTTATGGCCGTGCACAAAGAAATTGTCGTCTTAAAGATGATAAATAGTTACACAACAAATTGAAATTTATTTGCATTGGACAGTTTTGAGAAAATAAGACATAACATCTAAAATTCTCCATTTAAGAATTTTAATTTATTATGTAGTTTTCTAATTCTTGACACAAAAATGACTTGCTTATTTCACACAAAAACAAAACATATTGAATGAACATAATGTACGCAAATTAATTCATTGATTTTTTAAGGAATACCTAATTTAATTCGATTACACAACAAGGTTAAATTATACATTCACAAAAAATTGGCAGCCCTATACGAAAACAATTGCAATGCAACCCGACCAAAAATATTAGTCACGTTCGTTATTCGTTGTTTTTTCTTTAACTGCCTTTCAAATTCGATTGAATAATATCTGATCAATATGTGACACCCATATTTATTACACATTATACTATGAACACTATCTTATTATAATTTATATACATCTAATTATAGTTTTATTTTGTAACATTATATATTGAAAAAAAAAGATAATAAACATTTTATTAAATATATAGTAATACAAATTTAAAGACCATTAAGTTTTATTCTTGGCTTGTTTTCGGTAGCTAAACGGTATTTTTTGCACGATACGGTAAATTTAAAAGTGATTGTACTGAACATGAATTTAAACTTTGTTGCCATCGGATATGGATCGGACAATGAAATCGGACGTGACAAGAACAATACCTTGACACTTTTTCAAATAATTTTTGTAGTTTTAACTACGTTTATTGAAATTTTGAATTTTAAATGGGTTTTCTACAGTTTTTTTTAAATTACAGTTTTTTTCAATACTTTTGGTATAAGTAATGTCTTCACTTTTTATGTGTATTTTTTTTTTAATTTTGAGGTTTTTTAAATACAAATCTCTTATCATTAAACATTTTAATTTTTTTAAATATTGACCAGAATTATACTTACATAAAAAAACTCAAAATGAGATCACACATTTGTAATTCATTTATGTATTTAAATATGAATTAATTACTTTTGAATTATGAATATATTTTCGTTTAAAGTTTTAATTTAAGCGAGTACATATGTACACGTGCCGACTACATTATTTTTATGTACTTGCTAATTGAATATGACAAGGTCTATTATATTATTAAATTTGCCTTCCTTAATATAAATATTTTTTAGTATTTTTAATATAGTAAAACACATCAGTTTGAGTTAAAACAGTCTTTAAAGTATTTTTCTATAGTACTTGATAATAAAAAACTTTTTTTATGTTTTTTGAACTTGAACATTTGAATTTGTTTTATTCTACCAAAGGTTTGTCACGTCATCCCTTTGTTGCATCATCCTAGACAAGTAGCGGACAGGTTCCGACATGTCGGTTCGTGTATGGACCGAGTCGGACTTGGCCTTTTTGTGGACCCTTTTGAGTAGAGGTGGTCGTTATATTATATAGCAAATAAAAAGCGCAGTTATAAAAATTGAGCATTTCAACGATGTGTTTTTTATTTTAAGCACTTTCTTATCTGCGTTTTAACTTTGGTAAATATTTTTGTACTATCTTAATATTAACGCCATCTGTTGGCAATCTTTTACTTTTTAGTATTTCTGATTGATCACCTGTGTGCGCGTATTGCGATTTTCGTCATGCGTGTGTTGTTGACATTGAATTTCATTTCTATGGCCTACGTATTAAAGGTTAAATTTAAAGAACGGGAAAAAAGAGCATATTAAATGAACCGTTTGGATG
>LQNK01000215.1:455022-467094 GCA_001586405.1 Phoebis sennae | reverse complement strand
AACAAATTTTAACGTTTTTGTTAAAAAAATGGACTGTGGGACGTTACTTTATGTTTAAACTTTATTACGAAGAGAATTTGGTATTATTATGAACGATATTTTTTTGACTGATAAGCGTATCACTTTCAACTTTAATTACCTTGATATCAAGAGAAAACAATTTAAACAAACTATTACTGTAAGTAAACATTTTTTTTTACTTAACGGCATTTTAAGAAAAGAAACCATTTTATATCAAAATAATTCAATTCAATTATTTACTATGAAAATTCTGTTACGGATAAATCTATATTTTTCCAACTCATTAGAGCTCACAGAACATATTAAAAATTTTAACAAGTTATTTTTTACATTTGAAATTTGAACGTTTAGCAGTGATGTAACTGTTAACATAAGTGTTAGATTAAGTTAGTCACGATTGTGTTTTTCAATAAGTTTCACCGCAGTGACTCAGCCAAGGTCAGAAAGCCGGCCGGCGCTGCCTGGCAACCGTGAAGCAACCGCACCATTTCTCTTTTATCCTCTTTTTGCTTTTGGGCTTTGTACGATCGGCGTTGCTAACCACGATTTTGGTAGCTTTTTAACCGACTTCCCAACGAGATTATTCCTTTTTTTTTAATTTTTTTTGGGAGTTTTGTCACAATTCTCAAAATACATATGTACTCAAGATTATTCCGTTACTTACAAAAGCATCGTTATCGAGTTGTTTTTTATTGTCACTGTTTTCAGTTATCACAATCCAAATAAATTATCGGTTATGATAAAACTCTTATTTGTTTTCGCTCTAAAATGACCTCAAATTATGAAGATTTATACTTAGACCTAATATCATCGAAAACTTTCTAGTAATCTGACGCAACACCGATCGGATACAAGTCATAACTAGTAACCAAGACCGTTAGTTCTGGACTTTTCTTGTGGTTTTACACAGTTTACGACTTTACAAAGGTGCATAATAACTTACAGTTGCTAAGCGCTTTTTTTTCTTATAACAATGGGTATTGTCTTACGACCCGGCTTGCATACAGCGGTTCTTTACAACCCGTTTTGAAGAAGTCATTTATATCATTATACGTTACAATTGTGAATTTATTATTTCTAGCACTTTCTAGAAAATCAGATCTTACAATTATTTGAACATTTTACATTTTTCAAGTTTTTTTTGTCTTTGACATTTCTTTATAATCGATAAATTTTCATATTTTTAATACATTAAACTTTTTGTGCCAATTAATATAGATTGTAACAAGTTTTAATCAAAGATAACAAAGTTCTTAGACACTCGAACGCGGCCAGCCAAGTCGTCGCCGACCGACCGGCCGACCGATAACGCCTTATCTACCGCATTACAGATATCTTACATTTATCTGTACTTACATACATTGTCTGCAATTACAACGTTACATTTTAACCAAACTTATGTACTAAACTTAAAACTAAGAAAAACACATTTTTCAACTTTTATACCGTATTCGCCACGGTATTATTACACGTAAACCTTTAACACTTATGAGAATGTTGAATTTTAAAACTTTTTTTCGAAGCAAATGGAACAAAGAACGCCGGCCGGCTTTTAGATTGGAACCGGGGACGAGCAGCAAAGAGACGTGCTCTCTGTGCCACGAACGATTCGGACTGGCGCGCGGGGAGGCCGCAGCCGGCCGCGGAGAGACGCCCCGCACCCCCGCCTTCGGCCCTCTATATAAACTGAATACACTTCCCGGCAGCGTCAGTCCGTCACAGAAAGCGACAGGGTCGGGTGGGTCGAACAGTGAGCCTAGGGTGAGAGACGAAACCCTGTGGTTACGAGATCAGATCTGATGAAGTCGTGTTAACTCCGGACGTTTTCTATTCCAATCGATCTCTACACGATTACTAGTCGCCGGTCGTGAAGCCGGCAGTTCAGTGCGCATTCGCAGTACAAAAGAGACTTGTGATATTTTTCTAGTATATAAGTTCCGGATCGGAACGCTTTAATTTTTTTGGTATTTAAAGTGTACAATATAAGTAAAAATTTGGAAAATATGGAAATCCTGCCGGTTACGAGTCAGTTTAACGTCGGATTCAATAGTGAAAAAGGTGAGTCTACTTTCTATTCTGTAGTGAGTGGTGAGGGAAGTCGGCTTTCTAAGCGCTCAGCTGTTGCTATGCGGCGCGCGCAGCGCTCTGCCTCCGATAGCTGACGAAATACACAATCTACTTATCTTTTGCTGCAATACCATTACATTAAGTGACATCAATAATTTGAAAAACTTCATTTGAACAACGTTATGTAGTGTCAACGTCAGGCGGGCCGAGCCAAACGTCACGGTCAGCTGACGAAACAGCTGTTCGATCGATGCGCTCTCTTGCCCTTAATGTACCTTTCCTTGTTCATTATCTGCATTACAAATCACATTTAATGGTTTGGAACTTTTTTCTAGTTTGATTTCACTTTTGATTCCAATAGTGTTATCTTATAGGATGAGAATGTATCGATGCTTTTTTGAAAATTCAGTTTTTTAATGATTTGTTTCTATTGTTATAGCCTGGAATGGGCCGACGTGGCGGGAAGCGCCGGTGCCGGTTCCGACGGAAACGGCGTTGGCTCAGAGGCTTGAGAGGGAACTGCGTGCAGCAAAGGGAGCCAGCGAGCTAGCGACCGCGGAAGTGCTGGTGCCTGCCGAGTTGCTCGCGAGGGCGTCGCGGCAGACGCTGGCGCTGGCGGAGGGCGAGCCCTGCGGCTCGAGAGGCGCCGCGGTCATCGTTGACGTAGCGGGGAGGCGGTTAGCAGCTTTCAAAATCGACCCCAACACATTGACAACGCACGAAATCCACTTACACCTGGAACATGACGCGACGAACTGGACGAGTCTGTTGCCGCAATTCTTAAAGTGAGTATTGCTTAGTTTGGAAATTTCTCATTTGAATTTGAACTCTGATCGGACAATTCGTCTGACATAATTGAATTGTAGACTAATAGGTTCTCTTCTTTCCAGAAATTTAACGCGAGGCGGCACCATCATCATCAGCCCCCAGTTCACGATAGAAAAGAAAAAACTTTTCAGAAGCCAGGCGGAGTGAGCCCAGCGCGCGCGAGCGAGCCGACTGATTGCCCTCCTCGTTACTACGTATCGTTATTTTAACAAATATCATATTATATGTATATTAATTATATTTTTAATAAGAGAAAAAAAGCACAGCGTGATATGTAATGTATAGTTGTAGAATAAGCGCGCGGTGGAGCGCATAGTTTCGCGTCCAGGCGCGCCGCTGGCTGGCGATAGTGATGCGAAATGCGCTTTGTCGATACAAAGCGGCGATATTCCGTCACCGTCGCGGCCGGCCGCGCGGCTGCAGCGGTGCGGCGGCGGGCGGCGGCGAGCGCCGATCTCTGACCCTCACACCTTGCTCCCGTTTCCCTGAAGCCTCTTCTCCTGCCCACCGTTGCGCCCGTCCCGCGCGCCGTCCGCACGTATGTTAATCATTGTTCGTATTTTATGTGGATGTTTGTCTTGTGAGTGACGAGTGCCTGGCGCGGCGGCGTTAGGTGCGCACCGAGATCTCAGTCGCCGCCGCGCGTGTGATACTGATACCCTGATCGATTTAGTGTTATGTATTTTTTGTTTCGAGTTCGATTCTATTCTGAAGTTGTGTAGACGTATATTACATGTCTCGTAATTGTATTTATTAGAGGCGATCTCGCGAGGGATCAGATATGTGTACGTTTTCGTAATTGTACTAGTTCGTACATTTGTTTGTGATACTACTTTTGTAATGTATAAAATTTAAATGAGAAAATATTATACTTTAATAAATAAGAGAGCACGCATGCAGATTATAATTGAGGTGAAGTGGCGTAAGCGAAGGCAATAGAGGGAGAGGCGCGGAGTTCCGCGATGTAATATACTGCAAAGATCTCAGGTTATATTATTATAGTTATAACAAGTATTAAGTTATTTAAGTTAATATAAAGATTGTAATTTTTATAAGATTGTTTTCTATCAGCGCGCAATGCAGCGTTCTATAGTCCAGTGTGTAAAGAGAGAAATTTTGTACTAACAGTACCTTTATAGATGACGAGATATTATCGAATTAAAGCATTTTCTTCATCCAGTGTACAGTACTATGTAATGTAAATCAATAGACTAACAGTTTTTAAAGAAATCTAAATGTTTGTAGGGTCCAGTGTTTTAAAAACGCACAATATCATAGTCCTAGAGTTCACTTTCATCAAAAAAGTAAAAAAAAAAATCATACAAAAAAATACTTCTTAAACTTGAAATATACAAAACTAACAATAATAAAGTGTATCAATTGTTTATAATTGATATTTATTTCATAGACAGTAAAAAAAGAAAATGTAGAAATTATAAAAAAAAATACATAGTTTCAAAAAATTTATGTAATTGTTTCTGTTCAACATCCCCTTACCTATACAGTTATACACAAAAAACTGATGTAAGAATCAGATATAAGAACATCAACACGATCAAGAAACATACAATGTCCAAACATTACCATACTCGCTAGCAAAAACAATCTGAAAGTTGAAGCAATAGATTTAACAGAACTGGCTTGGAACCAGTTTAAACCGGTCATCGGAGGTGCTCGGCGACCGGTTCCACAGAGACCGTCCCAACCCTCATCCTGGCTTACGATATCCGAACTAATGTATACAAAACACGAAACTCGAACATGTGTATCTCGTCCGAACACTAAATTAACTAGCTACACCTATCAACGTTTCCAATCTTGACAATTTATGCACAATATCCAGTTCGAGCCACAAATATACTAAATGGATACTAAAACTAAATGAAAATATTAAAACAACCGTTGATAAAGCCCATTGTTACTGCCAACAGATTTTCTCAATGTTTGACCTGAATTCTATCGATAAGGTATTTTTGATTTTTCTTTTTTATTTTATTTTAGGTCGCTTTTGAGATAAGGATGTATTAGTTTCTGATACATCGCAAAATATATTACTTCTTTCTGTTCTAAATTGAAAACATAATTGAATAGATAAAGTAATCAAACCAATGCCTACCAAACCTCTAAATCTAAATGTACGTGACTTGTAGTTATAATAATTTCGAAGTATTCATGTCCATTTCATCGATTCCGTGCGGAAATTGAATCGGCGGAGACGTCATTCTGACAACCCTCGCCTATCTCCGTCCCCAATAAATGTACTCAAATGCCTAACTTTTTTGTGAAATTCTCCCAGCGTTACTTAACTAAATGGAAAACTTAATCGACCGTATCTATTTGATTGGCTTGCCCTAAGCTTCAAAACGTTCTCACATTTAAACACAAAAGAATTGTACTACAGAAAAAATATGTATACAGAGCTATTATATCAGTAAAAGACACCTAATTTAACTCGAAATTAAGAAGCGCTCCTATCTAAAACACAATGCCATAAAATTGAATTATTCTGTTAACATTAAAACGAGCACGATCCAAAATGTCAACGTATTATATTTCATAGGTCTTAAGGGCCTGGCCAAACAAAAGAGTTGATTTTCCAACGAGGTCACCGCCAGACAAAGTATGGTTTTCGGCAGCCCTTACACAATACCCAATTTATACAAGGGTTCACTTTCTAACCGCAGCGATTCGAACAAGACGATGATTGCTATCATGATTACTGGCTTGAATAAAACAATGAGGTAATATTAAGATTAGACATCGTTGTGAGTTTAGAAATTCAAATATCTATAATTGAAGACGTGATGCGTCGGCCGATAGCGGAACATGGCTACGAGAGATGCCTTGCTTGATAGTATTTTAAATTAAATGTGTGAGTAAGCGAAATATGTTAGGGAGTTTTGCGTTAAACTTAACGGTACTACCTTTTAATTTATAGAACGATAGTATCGATATAAATGAGAGACATCACTAAAAACAAATTCTATAATTTAAAAATACGAATTTAAAGAAAAGTGAAATCGGACAAAAATCAAATAAAATGTTTAAAATCTAGGTCAGCTAAGATAATACTAATTATGATTTGAATGAAATTCTTGCTAAATATTTTTTGTTTAATGAGAGGTCTTTTTGGCAAGTCTGTTGTAAATTTGCGACAACTAGCGCCATCTGTTGTCGTTTTGATGAAACTGTCGTACGATATGCGTCACGTCGACGCTTAGCAAAACAAAAGGTGTGGATTATAATATCTGAATCACTGCTTGATTATAAAAATAATTTAAATAAACAAGTAATTTGTTTTATTTAAGATTTTATTGATATAAATTAAACACTGTTGAAATATTGTTAATATTTATTTACAACTTCCTGAGATAATAACTTGTTCTGTAATATTCTCTTAAAGAGCATCAGTGATATTTTGAGATAAACAAATAAATTAAGTCTTCTTTATCAGTTTACACTAGCTGCAGCCCGCGGTTACATCCGCACTCGTATTATTAAGTAATTCATATTAGAAAAAAAATGCTATTAGAAGAAATAACTTGCGAAGTAACCGATGATATTAGAAAAACTGAGCTAATAGGATCTGATAATAGTACCTACTTGAACATCGGTGTCATTATTACAAACTAGCTGATCCGCGTGGCTTCGCTCCCATAGCATAATGTTATATAGAGAGAGAGAGAGATATACATAGCCTATAAAATATAGTCTATGTTACTCGTGGGTAATGTAGCTTTCGAATGGTGAAAGAGTTTTTGAAATCGGTCCAGTGGCTTTTGGGCCTATTCATAACAACTAAACAAAGTTTTCCTTTATACAAAAGTCATACTCATGTACTCACTTTTCAAAGACACAATGCCGAGTTCCTATAAAAATAAAACGTTTTACTTACAGACAGCACAATATCTTACTAGGCGTAAGTCTTAAGCGTTAACATAACTACCAAAACCTGGTTCCAATTGGTTGATTATAACCGCTCTTTTATGAACAATTCGTATCTGTTATTCGCTAGGTGCAAAGTAGGTGGTGGGAGAACCCGAATCGACCACAGCGCTCACCGTGGCTAAAAAAGCAACTTGCCCCAGACGATTTGTCACTTTTTACCTTTATTACCGATACGCGCGTGCTTTTAAAAATAAATAAACATGTTTATAAAATCATAAAAACATGGTCATAAAATCATAAAAACATGCTTATAAAAGCATGTATATTTATATTTAAAAGTTCACGTTTATAATAATATAAACTAGCTTTCCGCCTGAAGCTTAGGCCGCGTGGAAAACAAAATTTTGTACTTGGTGGTATGACAATTTATACGATTTAGAAACGTTTTTCTGTAAATATATCTTGTCAACACTTAATTTTTGAAAAAAAAAACCCATTAATAAACTTCTACTTTTATTTTAAAAGAACTATCCAATAATTGCGATTTAATATCTGTTTTTTTAAGTCCAAATTATATTCTTAATGAAATTTATCAAATGTGTCACTGTTCATGTTTATATAATTCCAATAATTCTATTTTAAATATTAATATACTCTCAGAATGAAAGAGACTTGTATGTTCTCACGCATTTAACGCGTATTTGCTTATAAACACAAATAATAACTTCTGCATGTTGGTTAGTCTTTATTGTGATTGGCCAGCATGAGAGTAATCTACTCTGGAAATCAAGAGAAAGCAAAATTTTTATTAGAAAGCATTATGCAAACAATATTTAAAAAGATTCAACTTAATTTACCTACGCGCATTGATATTTTTTGATGGATCGCTTTGAACCGTCATATCTTTTTTGTTTGTAAACCGATTTGAATGAAATAAACACTAGAACGTCTGCGGGGCGTGTCGTAATTTATTATCGAAAACCGCATTTAAATCGGTTAAAGTTTTATTTACTTACTTTCTGTGAAGTCCGCCATGAGAAAGCCCATCTATACTATTAAACTTTATTGATTGTGGCATGTATGTATGTAAAAAAAAGATAAATATTACTATTGATGGTATAGATATAGGTAGAGAACTAATAAAGTACGATGTACCATTAGAAATAATTGTTTGTTTATTATTTTTCGTAATGACGGTCCGCTGCTATTGCAACCGCTAGTTGGCGTTATCATCGTGCACCTTGCCAATACTATGACGTTTCGTCGTTTATAGGACCGGGCTTCAGTCACCTGCCTCAAATGGATGACTTTCCCAATCAGACTGTTCCAATATAACCAGATATTGATGAAGTTCGATCTTGTTATGTCTTGTATCTAGAGAAGCACTCCCCATCGCCACTGTTAGGGGTGCTGTGGTGATAGACGGTGGTGATCACGTAACATCAGATGATCATGCTATTGCTGTCATAAACTGTTTCCCCAAATATTGACGGCTCGAATGGTGTAGTGTACTGCACCAAAGGGACGGATTTGACCCCACAGGTAAAAAAATATGTAAACATTTTAAATTTCAATTGAATGTTGATTTATATAGTTTGTATCTTCAAAAGTTGTCCAGTTTCCATAACACAAGCTTAGTTGTTAAATCCGAGAATATGTAATTATTTTATTTAATTATATCACTTTAATAAACACCTATACCATTTGTCAAAAACTTAGTCGCTAAAAATATCAATTATAATAATGATGCCTACTTATTAATGGTCGTTGCAATTAATTTCAATTGTTATTTAATGATTAGATAAAGAATAAGGGCATTCTATCTTAATTATTGGTATTATAAGTAGTTAGGTAGTAGACAGACGTTTAGGTTTTTTGGATATTCTTTATTGCAAATGGAATTTTAAAGGGATATTATGGTTATTTTTTATCCTTATTTGTAACAGGATTGTAGTCTATCTATATAAATTAAGACAATTGCTGATCATAAGTCTTGCTAAAACTCGAGAACGGCTAAACTGATTTGAGTAATTTTAGTCTTGAAATTTTTGTGGAAGTCCAGAAAAGGTTTAAACGGTGAAAGAATGTGAAGACATTGTGAATAGAATAGTAAAAACCACAATTATATTTTTCCATACAAATAGTTCATGTCTGTCAAATAAGTCACCTTCAAAGTACCTATGTTAAGTTCGCCGGGTTAGCTAATAAGAAATATATATATACCTAGACATTTCCTAAAAAAACTATTGAAATTTAGTCTTAAGATAATTGCTAAAATTAGCCGATAAGGCTAGATTGCAATAAAATAAACAATTCATTCAAGAGGATTCGTCATAAGATGAAAAAATTCTAACAGGAACCGACTTTTCTTTTCTTTAAAAAAGACTATGGTTTTCATAAGTCAAAGGTAGATTAAAACACTAAATCACGTATATCTTTATTAAAATTAATGTCATAGAATTTTATTTTTAGATACAAATAAATCTTATTTTTGATTGTAAAGTATACGGAAATACAGATTGCCAAGAGATGTTAAATTGTCTTACGTTACAGAAAGAAATAGGTTTGCCAATAATGCTTTTTATTTATATAACATTTTTTTAACATCATAACTATATTTTCCACACGGTTTTGCTACCTTAGCTTTATATTATATGATCTAATATATAGCATTTTTGATATCGGTCAAGCAGTTTTTGTTTTAACTCATTACAAACATAATATATACAAAAACACAAATGTTTTCTCTTTTTAGCAATATAATACTATGGTAAGTATATAGTAAAGAAGCCAAGAAATTTAATACAAGTAAAAAATACTATTATCTAAAAACATATTATTTTTAAAGATTTTCAATGTTTCTGTTTGTGTATTATGTACATTAAAAAAAAAAACATTCAGTGTCCTCATAGATACCACATAGTAGTTTTTAATGTATCAAATAATTTGTTAAAATATCTCGTCTAATAGATAGCAATAAATAACCTATTATTTACTCGATTACCGACCGGTTCGAACCAGTTTTTAATGTAACAAAATGAAATATTACTGATAAGAAATATATTACTTATTACTGCATTTTTATAAATAAACTTGATTAAATAAATTATTTTGTATTATTTTTAACGATTAGCTGTTACCACAGCTGCGCTCGCGTGATCTTCAGTGCCTATAGATCAATAAAAAATATCCTATAACATAATTCATTTATTATTCTACATGTAATCGAAATTTCATCAAAATCTGTTCCGTAGTTGCGGCGTTATTAACACAAACATCCAACATTTTACATTTATGATATAAGGATATTTGTGTATATATAACGCTGTACAGTTTACACGCCGCAACTACGAGATGGATTTTGATGAAATTTCATATACAGGTAGCCTATTAGATGCAAGGAATCTAGTTACTTATAAGTAAGATCTAATATGATAATATTGAATGCTATAATGCTATGGGAGTTGAATCCATTATAATTATAGTGTCTGATTTGGCGCTAATAATATTAATAAAGTGGGTTTTGTGGTTAACATACGATTGTGGCTTACTAAAGACAAAACGAACCATCGAAATCATTATACATAGCAATGCCATATTTGTTGCTTATATGCTTTTATTTATATAAACTATTGATTAAAATATGACATAAAAATATTGTTCCTTTTACGGCCATTATCAATAATGTATCAATGATTATGGATAGATTGTTATGTCAGACTATATGACAATAGATAGACAAAAGTCATAGCAAATGTATTCGTCGTTAGGATATTGAAATCAAAGTAAGTGCAAATAGATAGATTTGTCTGACTTTAAGCAAAACAAGGGATAGAATATTGAAAACGGCCGTTGAACGGGAAGAATCGTTTGTCATTTTATCTCGTAAATCGTAATACAGATAATATAAATAAATAAATAAATAATAATTTTAGTATAATAATGCGATTACATAAACCATCGATCGAATTATCGATATAATAAAATAAAGATTAATATTATTTCATACGGGCGAAAATCGCGCAAAGGTTTATATTATGCAATGTTTCTTATCAAATAGCTAATAAGTTAATTGGGTGACTGTACTGTTAATAATAATTCTGTTATTTGACGACCCGATTGGCGCAGTGGTTCAGCAACGGTCTATTGCGCCGGAGGGTGTGGGTTCGATCCCCACGAGCAGAAAATTATGATGTGATGAACATTGTAATTTTCTACTATCTGGGTGTCAATTTATCTATAGTATGTATGTATTTACAAAAAAAGTATGTTTAAATATGTCTATCAGTTATCTAGTTTCCATAGTACAAGCTTTGCTTAGTTTGGAACTAGATAGCGTTGTGTTAAAAATGTCCATGAATATTTATTTATTATTTATTTATTGATTTCGTTATTTTATGATATAAACATGACCAAAGAGAATTGAGGGATGCAAAGGGGAAAGGTAAGGAAATGGATTCACACTTCTTAGGAATTTAATAATTTCAATAAAAAAGTTTTTTCTTTAAAAGTTTGTTGGTCTATACTTCTATACTTAATAGAGTAAAGTGGGAAGATTTGTTTTTTTGTTTGTTTGTATTGAATAGGTTCCGAAACTACAGCACCGATTTGGATGAAATTTTGTACCGAGCTTCTTTGAAATACCAACAATAATAGGATCGTTTTCATCCGAAAAACCTGTCATATGTCATTCCTGGGGTTTCAAAGAATCTCTGCACAAAATTTCATTCAAATAGGTCCTGTACTTTCGGAGCCTATAACAAGCAAACAAACCTTTCTTCTTTATAATATTTGTATAGAAAGTCATATTATTTACACGCAAAACTTCATCTTACTTATTTAAAATAATTGATTAAGTGCATTTGTCTTCTAAAAAGCAAAGCCATTTATGGAAATTAACATCTATTAATTATCTTGGAAAGTTCCTGTCCGCCCTTGAGTAATGACTTTTCCTAAAATAAGCCCTTACTAACTTTCCGAAAGGGATTTCAACTTATAATGCGTATACCGAATTGTTCCGACGTTCTAGTCTACCATTAAATCATTATTTTGTTAAAAGTTTTGTAATACTGGGGGACGATAGAAAACAGTGGTTATTCTTTGGTATAAAGTTTATAATGGTGATAATTATATTGTCCGTGTGGTGTTGGATTAAGAATAGCACCACCCCATGTCCACCCGTGGGTGTCGTAAAAGGCGACTAAGGGTTTATTACTTCCGGAAACGGGCAGCAGCGTTTTCCGAGTAACATCACCTACTGCGCTCGCC
>LQNK01000215.1:423500-454799 GCA_001586405.1 Phoebis sennae | reverse complement strand
ATAGAGTAATAAGCATTTCTTCGGAATTAAGCCGAGCTCAAACTATTTCAATAGTCACTTTGAGTAGTAATAAGCTTTTCTTTGGAAGAAATTGAGCCAAGCTCACAGCAATGTAAAGTAACACCATCGAATTGAGCCAAGCTCACTCTATTTCAATTGCCACCTTGAGTAGGTACCATTTCTTTGAAAAAAATTGAGTCAGGCTTACGCTATATAAAGTGCTGCCAGCCAATAAATAGGACACGTAAAAGTGGCATTTTATTCATGGCTTTTAATGGTCTGGTTGTATTAATAGAATAATATTAATAATGTATAATAAACTTTTCATTATATTAATTTTCACTGTAAAATATATTTCTATATACATAATATCAACTCTTCCTCTTGAATCAATATCTATTTAAAAAACATTATTTACATCCTTCGGGTAGTTTTTGAAAATAGCATACTACGTATGAATCATTGATGTTTAAGGAATTTGAATCGTCACATATTACAATCTTGATATTAGGTACCTATAGGATGTTAAAAATCTAGTCTAAATAGACCAATAAAGGTTCAAAAGCTAGAAACTTTCTTACTTATATAATTGATATTATATTTCCACAAAGTTGTACAAGAAAATGAAATAATAATGGATATTGATCAGAAGCCGCGGGCCAAGCTAGTTTTTAACGAGAAACACGAAGTCTATTCTACACAAGCCGATAATTACAATGAACTCTCGGAACATTTTCGTAATTAAAACCGAGCGCTGTTATAACTTATAACTATGTTTTCGATACGCTGGGGTTGCCCGATGGATGAAATGTTGGAACTTTGGGGTAAATTATAATAATAAAATACGGATAATTAGACAATTTTTTTTTTAAAATAACTTTTATTTTACCTGTCGATCTTATATTGTACACCCATATCGGATAACAGTTTTTAAAGACAAGGGTATGTAGACGTTAACATATAGACAAACATACGGACAGATACAACAAAACTACTATTCATACTTATTATTCATGAAAACCGTAAAAAATTGTGTTTTATAGAATGTTAATGAAGTTATACATGAATTTTGTAAAATAAAAAGGAGCTTTCAAATTATTTCCTGGCAACACTGCCCTAAAGCCATTTCGGACAGTTACCAATTCTAATTAAGCGGCAACTAATTGATTATTGATTTAACCAACTTCCCTTTCACTTCAAAGCAAAATAAATCAAATGCAAACCAATTTTCATTAAAAGCACCGCATTTGGATTAAAACCCTTCCGAAACTCGAAATAAACGCGTAAATACAGTCGAATTTAGTACCGATGTACAATCCTACCTCGTATTATAACTGTAATCTTTTTACATCTAACACAACCTAAAAAATTACTAATATACAACGACGCATTTGTTTAGATACAATTTTAAAACTTCATATAAAACCGGCAATGTATGTACCGTTTTTGGAAGTGTTGTTCCTCATATGTTGTTTTGAGTATCCTGGTACGGGGGTCGAATGAATCCAGACTACCGTTTACGAGTTGTAAACAACACAATTAAGGCCCGAGCAATTGATGGACTTTCCACAAGCACACAGTCGCACACTGTGTCTAATTGTGTCGATTTTACACGGGTTTTTAAACGTAATATGGTCCTGTGTCTGCTAGCTGGAAACCCATACAAATGTAGTTGCTATGCAGTGATCTTTGTTTGTGGATTATTTATAACTGGTGCACTGTTTAAAGCTATATTTGGATTTGACGGTAAATTATTGATATTAATTACCGTTAAGTTTATTATAATGGTCTCTTGGAGGTCGGTTAATTTGCATTATAAATTACCATCTTTACGTAGCAACAACAATGATAGACAGATTAATTTAAAATTTATGTAGAAAAATAAAAGTTTACAATGGATTCCTTAGTCTCGATATCTGATCTGATAGCTAATATCAATAGTGACTGGCCGACTGCGCAGGAGACAAGCTAGCATGTGTGCAAACACAGATGGACTTGACGTCTATTAGTTTGAAAAAATGCACCCGAGGAGGTTTAACTTTTTTACTGTTGTGTGGTAACTAAAACTTACATTGATACTATATCTATACGTTATTATAATTAAATCATTCCTTACCTATTCCATAACATCTTTTATAACAAACAAAAACGTGTTTTAAATTGAAGCCCCATTCATTAACG
Source organism: Phoebis sennae (assembly GCA_001586405.1). Taxonomy (NCBI): domain Eukaryota; kingdom Metazoa; phylum Arthropoda; class Insecta; order Lepidoptera; family Pieridae; genus Phoebis; species Phoebis sennae. The sequence goes on along the minus strand of LQNK01000215.1, from coordinate 452,618 downwards.
AACTAAATGAATTCTAGCTCATTTAAAATCACCATGAGTTTATCAGCCAATAACAGGATGCGTTGTATCGCATTAATATTTATGTAATGCGTTTATTATTTATACATACTGCTATTATTGTTCATTTTAAAGTTTGTAGTTAGTCACGAATTATTAAGGATACGATATCTTTCTTGGGAGGGGCAAATACATTTTTGCAAGTTTTTTTAAACAGATTTAAAACAAACGCTTCAGTTGTGTTTCATTGGTGCAGATTTGTTCCTCCTTGCTTCTTTTATTTCGGGTTCCCTTCCCCTCCCGTGATCTAATACAAAATTGACAAGCTTCTGATCCCGTGGCAACTCCGGGATTAAAAGTAGCCTATATATTATTCTGAAATATATGTATACCAAGTTTCATCATAATCGGTCCAATAGTTTTTGCGTCAAAAAGTAACAAACATACGTACATCTTCACAAACTTTCACATTTGTAAATTAATACGATGTAAATATTATGATACATCACGCATAAAAGCAAGTTATAAGACGTATTCATTGATTATTAATTAATTTACTCAATTGATAAAAACATATTCTTCATGAGAAAGGCAAAGAAGTAAAAATTGACTCAAACGATAATCGATGAATATTAATTTTATCTCTGAATAAACATGAGAATTAATTAATTTAATGGGATAATTATTGTTAACATGATGTTTTTATAGATACACTATCTAGTAAGATTATACTGCAAAATTAGAATTATTTATCTTTGAAACTGATTATTCGAAGGCCAGTCTAAATAGTTCAAAATCAGAAGTTTATTTCAATCCTTATTTTAATATTATAAATGCGAAAATAACGCTGTCTATATCTTTTCTTCACGACTAAACCACTGAACTGATTTTGATGAAATTATATACAGAGATTGTTGAAAACCCGAGAAACGGCATAGGATAGTAGTAGAAAATAAATTAGGTAATTTTCTTATAGTTTTTAACCCCGAAATCCCACAGGAACGTGAGATGCACGCAGATGAAACAGCGGGACACAGTTAGTGAAATAGAAACAAAATCTAGAAATGTAATTTATTGGTTCAGATAAACGTCCTATTTTATTAATGAAAACATGAAGTTCACTTTCAATTCATAGTTACTAAAGTCAAAAGCGAAGAAAAACAACGATAATTTGAAATTATAATTACGAACGCTCGCAGTATTCATTTAGAATGTTAAATATAACATTGCAAAACAAACGTTACCACGACAAACCTATAAACCAACTTTAAATATCCTATACAATCCATTGCTTGTTTTCCACCACGTTTCGTTAGTGATACATTAAGAAAAGCAGTAATGGATATCGAATTTATTTGAAAGTTAGTGATGTCCTTATGTGGGTTTTTTCGTGATGAAAGCCCCTCTTATATGGTTAAATTGGCAGAATTGAGTAGTACAGTGGATTGTATAATTGGTGGGATTATTTTTAAACACGGAACTGAGAGTAATTGAATTAAGGAGCAACCTAGATAAATGGTGATGGTTTATAAGCTGTTAAGGATGGGTTTATTTAAGGGCTTTTTAATAATTTAGTTTTGTTATGGTTGTTAGATAATATGAGAAAATTATAAGTCTTGTTGGTGAAACACAATATAAAGCAAAGACGGGTTTATTACAACATAAAACTCGTGATGCTGGACCAATTCGGCACAAAATTCGTAGATGAATAATTTGGAGACCTGATGTAATTTCATTTTTTCTAAACTAAAAATAAAAAATTAAACGATGGGTATTTTATTTGTCTACATATTACCTACCTACTGTAATATTAAATTTGATTGATCAGGCAAATCAGGTTGTTAAAAAAGGCTAAGCCAATTTTGAAGAAATTGTTTTGATTTCGCGGACGAAGCCAAGATCACCAGCTAGTAAGTAATAATTAAATTCTAAATCCGTTTTAAGATTTTTACATTCGTTCAAAATACAAGAAAATCATTATTCACTACTTCACACCAACTAAAAATATCACAATTGTCACTACATGTTTGGGCACGCACACACCCACACGGGTTCATTCACACGGGTCCTTGACACACATACACGCGCGCGTTACCTCTGACATTAGATAAGTGATAAGTGGCTCGGTTTAATGAACAATTTTGACTGAACTTTTTTATCCGACTGTGACGGAGGGAGGGTAATGTTTTTTGTGCGTATGTTTGTATGTCCATTAGGCCAGGCGGCTGAACGGTTTTTGACATATTATGAGGTTTTGGGAAGGGATTGATTTGACCCGTGATCTTCTTCCTACCGGGACAACTCACAGTATTGAAAATAACTCTCATATTATGTTATTCTGAACTCTTATCTTTATGTATACCAAGTTTCACCAGAATCGGTTAAGTAGTTTTTCCGTAAAAGTGTAACAAACATTAAAGAAGTCACTATGAGTGATAAACCGGCCTTTAGTGCAATTTTTATGATTAACTTTATTTTCTTACTTTTGAATAAAGAATTAATAAATAAATCAAAGGGTATAACATATGTATTTCTTTTCCACTATCGTATTCATTTCTTTATTGAACAAATATGCTTTAAAACGGATTTAAACGGTTTATCATTATTATTTATTTTTCCTGTTAACGCATCAATTCTTTCCTTTGGATCATCAGATAGGTCACCCGCTCTCAAAAAACATTTGTAAAAACTGCGTCATTGAAGAGATTTAAAAATAAGATTAGTTGAGGAAAATCGAAATGTGACGTATGTTTATTAGCATTTGTATTGAGATCACAGATATTTTCAATTTACTTTTAATTTTTATTAATTTATTATTCCTTATATTTCCTTGCGCGCGTGTGTGTGTGTTTGTGTGTGTGTGTGTGTGTGTGTGTGTGTGTGTGTGTGTGTGAAAGAAAGAGAGAGTGGACTATAGAATGAAGTAAGAGATAAATATCGTTGTCATCTCAGCCATGCCATGTGGAGTCCACTGTTGGACATAGGCCTTTCCCAAAGATTTCCAAAACGACCTGTCACCGACATCCCACATTCAGCGGCTGAGATTATTCTCTCTATTGAATACTAATTATGGTCTTCAGAACTATACAGAAATGTATAATGTATAAATAACAGGGAATAAATGACATCAAACATTTTTAAGATACAATAAAATCAAGAATCTAACTTTTTATATCCCCATAATTTGATACTTTAAGCCGCTCACTTCAACAAATGCCTAAAATAAATAAGAAGCTTAAAGCCTTAAGAGCCATAAAATCATTTCCACAATTTATTATAAAAACGCCCACCCACCGAGCACGTTTCTGCATAAAAACTATGAAAACACACAAAATAAAATATATATAATGTTTATTATACTTCACTACCAAATTATCAATATTTAGGAAGTATTATACTGCACGAAGCGATAATATATGTTTAAAAAACATTGCGTATTATGTAATTAACATATTGTTCACTCATTGATTAATAGTAGATAAATAATAATATACAATTAAAATCATTGGTCTTACCAGGTAATAGATTATTTTAAATAGGTAAATAATTCACCATTAATATTAAAGCTAGAATAGCATATAATTATTAATTTGATATTAAACAGATTGTCTTAATCACGACAATTAACAAAACTCTTAGATATTTTGTGGGATTTGAAATTATTTGAGGATATTATTTTATGCACTTTGTTTATCCAGTTATCAAATTAAATTACACTTTAATTTTCTATGCCTTCTATCTTGGAAGAATTGACTTTAATATTTAAAGTATTTTTGTTAGTCAAGTTTAGGCAACTACATTATTTTACATACATTGGGTATAAGCGATATCTACCATCACAGTGGGTAAACTTCGCGAATAATCTTGCTATCGTTATCGAATGGGTCCAAAACAAGCAAAACAACCGGTTAGTTTGTTTGTCCCCTTGTTACCGTTAACATTACGTCATTTGATTCGATGACATTTCACATTTATTGCCTCAAATAATAAGATTATGCGACTGTCATCGGATATCAATTTTATTTTAATTTAATTTGTAGCATCAATTTTTATTGAAATTTCTGATAACTGTAAGTTGAGCAAGAAAGTTGTAACGTAATTAGAAGCAGTTATTTATAAATAAAGACCGCGATAAATGTAAGCTTTCGATACTAAAAATAAACTGTTTAAATATTTTGTTGGTCAGGTTCACATTTTTTATCAAGGTACTGCAAAAATTCCTTATTATTTTTAACTTCAGACATCTACTGGAGAAAGAAAAGGGTGGCGATGGGACAGATAGATGGAACAAGAAGAGTCTTACTACTGTTGAGTACTGTTGTACTCCTCCACCATACCTCTCCCTATACTCTCCTCTTCCTTCAAGACGGCAAGGCATCTGCAATTCTTATGTTGCGAATGTCCATGGGCTGCGGTCAGTCACTTAACATCAGGTGAACCGTATGCCCCGCTACGGATAGACACATTACCTACGGACGACATCTGCATATGATGTCTACGTATGCGTCTGCTGATGTGTAGAGGGGACACAGATTATGCCACGTGTCTGTCTCTTTTATTAAAACCATAAATATTAAAGTTCCTGGTGTATATAAGTAATTTATTTCCCATAAAATAATTGAAGCGCGTCTGCCCTTGGACATACGTGAATTAAACTGTTTATGCTAGACCGGGAATTGATAAGAATTTAGGTCAGATACATATTAACATGAAAAATATTTTAAACAATAGGAAGTACAATTTTATTAGTGTAAAGAAACATGCGGGTCACCTGATGTTAAGTTAAACCGTTTTTGCGTGATTGAGTAACAAACATACAAACTTTTTTACACGTGTTGCGTAAACAACAATTCTTAAAAAAAATTCAAAAAGTTATGTTTGACTTAGCATGCAAACATTCTCGCGAATTCAATTATAAAAATCCGTAGGATTCCAAATACATGCTTTTGATAACAATATTTAAATTACACTAATATATATCTCAAGGGCGATTTAAAAAATATCCATTTTGTAAACACGTCTCCACCGCATTGCATTGTCGACCGTATTTAAAGGACATAAGAATTATTTTGCATTACACGTTCTTTGAATCAAGGTTACAGAGTTTATTTATAAGCTAGAAGTAGCTAGATGTGTATTGGGTGAGAAATTTCTGTTTACGAATAGCGCTTTGAGTTTTACCTTATAATGATCTGAATCAAAAACACCGGCCAAATTTGGAAGAGACTAGCCAACTGAATAGAAGACTGCACTACCACTTTTTGTGGCATGTGATTGTTGTGTGAGATCAGGTGCAGGTCTGGTGGGCTTTACGTGGTCTCGAAGACTTAACTGGGTCGGTCCCTGAAGACCCAACTGGGGGTAAACCAACTGTGCTATCTCCAAGCTTCTACCAAACTTATTAATTATTTTTAGAGAGAAATTTCCCTTTTTCTAGACCTTATATAGTTGATCGAAGTTTGAATCTAACATCTCCTAATTTCAAGTCTAGCTACTTAATATATATGTGAATCCCTTTTCGAATTTTTGACTACAGATTGGGAGGTCTTGGGTTCGTTTCCTGCGTACTAAACCTTGACGGTGCTGGAACATCCCCGTGCCTCGGAGAGCACGTAAAGCCGTCGGTCCTGCGCCTGATCTCACTCCGGTCGGTTTGCCGTGCCATTGGATTGTGAGAGTGAAGAGATAGAGTGTTTGCGCACTTGTGCACTATTATATTTCCTGCGTACCTGGCTGATATCTATTGTGATTGGCCACCATGACCGCTATCGTTCGGGGAAGCACTTATCCTATACTGAGTCCACCCTATAGAAGAATTTACAACTCACCATAATCTATGCCCTATAATTAATTTTGTAATAAGTTTCATTTGTAAAAAAGTAATTATAATAATTATACTTATACAATTGTGCAAAATAGAAAGAATTTGCATCTTTGACAGAGGAAATCAATAACATTTTAATGATGTCTGTGACTTAAAAACACAGATCCACACGCGTTCCCACGTGACTAGCCCCGGCGCGCGACGTCACTCGATTATCGCCGCATTACCCTCAATAACAATCAAATGAATGGCTATTTATTTAATCTATTTTTACAGAACGTAGCGAGTTCCACTCGAAGTGGGACGCGAGTATTTTTACTATTGAGAATACTATTTAACCGACTTTCAAAAAAAGGGGGAGGTTATCAGTTCGACGTTCGTTTTATGTATGTTACCGCATATCTCTGGCGTTTGTGGACCGATTTGGAAAATTTTTTTCCATTCGAAAAAGTAGAGTACCAGTGTGGTCCCGTATAAATTTGGTTTAAGTCTGATCATCCATATGGAAGATATTCCAGGGAAGTCCTCAAAAATCAACAGAAAAGCTTTGCGGTTAAGGTTTAATGATGTGTATACCAACTGAAATGTGACTAGATGATTACCCTGTACAAACACTAAAAATAGAAGAATAAAAATGTTTGGCAAAAAATAGAACCGACTTCCTCACTCTCATAAAAAAAGTAGAAAATAACTTTTATTTTTGTTGAAATCTATACAAAGTCGGTGACTTTATTACTTCAACGTTACAAAAAGCTAGGCACCCACGTTTCAGTGGTACGCGTCGAATTCTCTATTTGCATAAAATGCGATACCAACAGTTGATATGAAAAAGCGCGTTCCCGTAGGATCTGGGATTAAATGTCCTGGTCCTAAGCTATCTAGCTACGAATTTTCTGTCGAAATGATCCAGCATTTCTCGAGTTATAAGGTTGTAACAAACTCGTCTTTGTTTTATATACTACTAGCTGTGCCCCGCGGTTTCACCCGCGTACTAAGACGGTCCCGTGGGATTAAAATATGTCATTCTCCTTGTCCTAATGTATCTCCCCACGTATTTTCTGCCAAATTGGTCCAACAGATCTCGAGTTATAATTTTTTTTATTTATTTATTTAATCGTAACTTTACATAACATTTTTTATAACATAACATTTTATTGCATCTAAATTATACAATTTTACAATTATTATTATTATTATACAATGTACTTTACCGAAGCGAAATCAATGTTAAAGAGTTACATAGAATAATACCTAAAAGCTAATGTTTCCCTAGCTAGGTTGTTTGGCAACCTGTATTAAGAGAAACATTTTGCCTCCCAAAATGATATAAAATATATAAAAGCCTCTTGGCAAGCTATTGCGACGTGTTAACAATACATTATAATTCGGTAAGCATTTTTTTTTTATGGCAGAGCAGGCAAAGGAGCAAGTGGGTCACCTGATGTTAAGTGATCACCGCCGCCCATAAGCATAATACATCAATTGAAATTAGATTATAATAGTTGCAACAAACCCGTCTTTGTTTTATATACTACAGATATAGATTCTATGTTAACTTATTTAATATTACATACACATAGATACAGACACGTCGTCGCCGGTGGTGATAAGAGTAATCATCGACTTCCGACATACTTACAGTGATAATTATTATTCACATAGCAATACTTTGCTCGCACTTGCACCCGACTTTGAAAAGAAACTGGTGTTTTTTTCATTTTGGTGAAAAGCTGACTACGATAGAAGGAGGGTAATATTCTTTCGAGCGTATGTATAAGATATGTATGTACGTGTGTATGTTAGTATGTCTATTTCTTTTGTAGAGCCCAAACGGCTGGACGAATTTTGACGGTGATCAATTAAAAACACACGGATACTCCTATATTTTTTCTAACTAAAAAAATATTTTTTCTGTTTTTTAAGTTATTTTTTTTATTTATATCACTATTTCATATTCTATACAGTAACATAATGAAAACACGCAGTACAGTACATTGGGGGTACTTATCACTTATTAGTGATCTCTACCAAGCAAGTAATGAGCGTGGTATAAGAGGCAGGTTATTAGAGATATTTGTATATTAGAAAAAGGAAAAAAAAAACAATGTATATAATTAAAAAAAATAAAATTAATTGTACAAAAATCTCTCATATAATTTAAATATTTTTTGCGTCCAAAAGCCTTATCGTTGAATACAGCCTTGCAAACATTAACAGTTGTTTGCTTCAACTTAATTATATAAATTCCTTTTTATTTAATATTGCTGTACAGTATTACATAACCGCACATATAACAAAATAAGTTGAAATATATGCAGTTATATTATTAGTCACTTAGTCATATTAGTCACATCCTGTAATGAACACAGTATTGCAATCTGCAAGTAATTGTTATTTAAATGATAATTTATTTAATACATTTTTATAGCAAATTTGCGGTTATCTAATGAAGTAATAAATAATCCTATAACTATAAAGAAATATAGCAAGTCAATATTTTTTAACTCATAACATTATGGATTTTTCTCAGGAAAAAATATTAATTTTTGGACTAAACATTTTTGACAAATCCTCCACAGACCCATAATCGTAGTTTTTATGACAAAATTTTTACAGAAATAACTTGGCGTTACAAAAAGTGTCCACCAACGAAATAACCAATGTTCGAGGAACATCTGACGATCGTCACGTTACTCCGTAAATCTATGACAAAAGCATAATCGAACTCAAGAACCCTCTCTAACACCTAACCACTGCACCATTGCACGGTCATATTTAGTTACTGTAGCGACATTATTACTTCAAGGCCGCTGAAAACAGTAACCACCTACTTAAGTTTCTTGCCAATTCTTTTTGGTAGAATAAACTTTCCGACCCAAAAAATGACAATTCAAAAAAGCTTGTAATAAGGTTATTTGAATTTTTTTTAAAGATTATTTTGATTTGTAAGTTCGTACCCAGAACCTCTCCTCTAACACCTAACCACTGAACCATAGGATCATGTTTATTTTCTGTCGCGACATTATTAGTTCTGTCAGTTTGACGTCTGCGCAAACACAGATAGAGCTAATGATTATCAGTTTCGGAGAAAGTTTGGACAAACGCACAAACTCACAACTCGTTGTAACATGAAAGAATCGGACAGGGTAGAGTTACCACGATTTGGGTGAATTTATGACAACTATTTTTGATAGGATGTTATCCTGTTCGATATTTAATTTTATTTCTTTACGTTATATGTGATGTCTAAGTTGATAGTGAAAATGAGCCTACTTTTATAATAGTATGAAAAGACATCAATAATTATCACAACTTTATCATAAGTATTTTATTTTTATTTGTAGCATTATATGAAATGTGTTTGACCGGATATTGGATAATATCTGCATTTGCTCTACAGTAAAAAAGTGAATTAAGAATGAGACGTAGTTTTTAATGGAAATTCCACAAGTCAGGTGAAACTAAAGCTGTTTGAAAAACAATTTTCATTTACATATTGAACAAAACATCCCAATAGAAAAACAACCAGTAAAAAACATTTTTTAAAAATAAATATTACATTTAAAATACTTTTATCGCTTTATCATCGTTGTCTCAATAATATTTGGCCCAAAGTCATCTTTGAGAGTTATTTGCGAGTAGAAAGGACATAATACAAAACGTATCCTAGGAGAATAGCTATATGAATACTAGCGACCCGCCCCGGCTTCGCACGGGTGACCCGCCCATTCAAATATTTTAGGGGATGATTTTTGAAAAAAAATGTAGCCTATGTTTGAACGCGGGTTTTAATCTATAAGCATACCCAATTTCATCAACATCGGTCCAGCGGTTCGGCCGTGAAAGAGGAACAGACAGACAGACAGACAGACAGACGTTCGCATTTATAATATTAGTACGGATACACAATGCATGGTCACTCTACTTGTTATCAGGAGGCACGTACAGATAAACCTGTGTACTCGGCAAATAGAAACCGGTGTTATGTAACCACGCTTACTCTTGTTCTGGGATACGCACTGAATTACAATTGGATTTATCAATTTGAGGGTATTTTTATATTTTAGTATTTTTTGGAACACTACAATTATTTTAAAGGTTAACCATAAATATTTAACTGAGATAGTCTGAATTTGGTTCCTGGTTTTGTATGAAAAATAATGCTCATGTAAAAACTACTAAGCGATAGTAAGTATTACTACCTTTACTACTGTTAATAATTGACTTTTATTAAATAAATGATTCTATTTAATACAATAGGTATTGCATCAAATAAAGGACCAAACCATGTTGGGTTTGGTTCGTAAGAAAAACCTGAATTCATCCTTTATTTGAAGGTCAAGTCCTGAGACCTTATTGGGGTATGTGGTGGAAGTTATTTACATTAGTTTAACAGATTTCTGTTTAGGGGCAAACGATCAACGTTCTGTGCCCTTCCAGACCAAGATTTCATGTTCCCATTGGTGTCGAAATTAGGACCTTTCAGTTGTAACGCGTACACGCCGCTAACCATTGAACCAACGAGGCTATCTTTTTCTTATAATACTAGCTGTTCCCCGCAGTTTCACTTGCACATATTTGCCGCTGACGTGGGATTTCCGGGATAAAATGTACCCTGTTCTAGAGAAATGGGTACACTATTGGTACAAAATTTCATCCAAATCGGTTCTACAGTTTAGGCGTGAAGAAAAGATAGAAGAACAGAGTTACTTTCGCATTTATAATGTTATTAGGGAATAAGGATTAATGATAATATAATTCTCGGCTAAGGCTCTTTTACTTAACTATAGAAATGCAAACAGCTACAGATGTATGTGTTATGTTAAAACACGTGAGGTTAAGGAAATAATATTAAAAATAATCAATGAATTATATTTTTACAAATATTGTAACAGCTGAGCGGCGCGAACTGAACAAATACATTGTTAAATAGTGAATCACGTACATTCACGAAAATATCATCGTTAATTAAAGTTATTGTGCCCAGTTTTAATGAGAGGATAAAAATATAGACTCTCCATTTTTTTAAATTTTTTTATGATACTAGAATCTTCCCCCTTTTTTCACCTTTTCATTTATGGCATTTTAATTATATCACTTGAATGTTAATTTCAAAGTTTGGTATTTGTGTGCTATTTCCATTATTTTATATCACACATGATAAAATCCAAAAAATAATTACTTATGGTCGCCGAAAATACCCTTTCAATGTTAAGTAAATCTATTATTATCTATAAGTAGTGTCATTTAGGTCCATTAAAATCAGGACAATACCCTCATATTATCAAAGAGATCAAAAAGCCCACAAACTTATCTAATTTCAACTGTTTACTTTAAAAGATCAATAATATCAAAATAGATCAAGTAGGTACATTATACATATCGCCATTAAGATAACACCGGCCTCTTATTTTGCATTCGTTTTATCAATTTCGTAGCATACGTGAAAACAACTCTAATATGAATACATAAGACACAATTTAGTACAAATCGGGGCAATTTGTTGAACTGGGTTGAAATAACCAGATTGAACTGGTTGTCTACGTAATAATCCTTAACGTTAACGGTGAAGATTGTGATTTATAAATAAACTAGTGAACCGCCCGGGTTCGGTCTCACATGGCAACAGGACCAATATTTATTGCTATTGTAGAAGCTAGTATATCTACGTCGCGTATAATTTTCCTGTACTACAGGGCAATTATCAACCGCCATAGATCGTGAAATGTACTAATAACTTTTTGATGGTAAGTTTCTATCTTTTTCTATTTGTCATTTGATCCCTAAATAGGTTATCTTTATCAACTTATATTAATACAAAAATAAATAGTTTTTCATATAACTACCCAGGAGAAGATCGGCGTGAAGGCCTGTATTCCCATTCCTCTCGTATCCTGTTATATTCCTCTCCCAATTCACCAATATTTATCCTTTCCTTCTCCCCTTCCATTGTATAATCTACTGCGACAATATTGGTGTCATCAACACAGCATATATTTACGTCGATGTCATTTAGTAAAAATAAACAACTATTAAATTGTGAACTGTGATTCATATAAAACTTTAAATCCATGTATTTATTCCGTTTTATTATCGACTTTAACCAATTTCCGGATGATATACAAATTTTCAATATAGCTCAGAATTAAAAAAACAATTAAATATAATGTAACGTACAGACACAGCGTTTTTTTAAATATATATATTTTTAGCGTGAGAAATAAAATCTCATATTTTTTATGTATGTTAATGATATTGGTTATTCTAGCATTTATGAGAGAATATGATATCTAATTTGTTTTACGATGCACATTAATAAAGATTTCACCAGGCGGGTTATACATTGACGCGGAATGATTAAATAGTCACGATTTATTATTAAATCTAGAAATAGACACTTACTTGATATTTTTCGGTTTTTACCTAAAATTGTGTTTTTTATGATTTGTCTTTTAGACTTGAGATTAAAATAAAAATGACTCTTTGAAAATACGCAGTAGTGTCAATAAACTTAATATTAATAAATAATTTAATTCGTCTTCAGGTTAACAAAATTTATAAATCACATACTTCGTTATCTACAATTAATACTGTCTATGTACTAAAAGTCAAAATGTTTACGTGTACATAAATGATATACTCGTATCACTACAGAGTATACAAAAAAAGTTACTGCGTACTGTCTCTAATTATGCTTACATAGACTTACTGATGTTAAGTGACTGACCGCAGCCCATGAACATCTACAACATCAAAGTTTTGCAAATGTCTTGCCGACTTGACGGTAGGTGATAGGGAGAGGATTAATGATGGGAAATTGGGAAATGAGGAGTACATCAGGAAGGGAGAGGAATGAAGATGCCATGCAGCAGAGTTACCCTCCGTCGCCTCTTACGACATCCACGGGAAGAAATGGGGTAACGACATACGTATTCTAACCCGTCGCCACACGGACAAAGCTTTTAGCGATAGTCCCTTAAAAAACTCCCTTGACTATACCACAGATAATATAATAATACTACGCTATACGCCGACTACCGCGCCGTGTGAAACTACCCTTACAGTGACTCACAGGAAATATTACACCCGAAATCATTTACATTGTAAATTCATTTATTTTTCATTCAAATGAACCATTATCGCGACAATGTATGCAGCTATTTTGATTATAACAATGTTTAATTTTATTGTTTCAAGAAATTTTTATTACCGTTTAAATGATCATTTTGTAAATTTTTTAATGCTTTAAAATTGTTTACCAAATTAAAATTTTAATTGGGTTTATATCTTATAAATTAAAAAATACATTAATTTTTGTTTCAACAATGAATTTAAATGATAATAGTGATACTGAATTTAAATTAGTATTAACGTTAATTTCCATTTTTAAGATTTATTGCGTGAATTATCAATTAAAAATTTTTCCCCCGTAATTCAAGTCGCAAATAAGTTAATTCTTGTATATTTATTGAAGACTAGCTAATCCGCGTGGTTTCTCTCTCGAATTATATATAGCTTATGTTACTCGTGGATAATGTAGCTTTATAATTGTGAAAGAATTTTTAAAATCGGACAAGTAGTTTTTGAGCTTATTCATCACAACCAAACAAACAAACAAAGTTTTCCTCTTTTTAATATTAGTGTAGATACAATAAATGCATATGGAGTAATAACTAAAGAATTTTATTACATTACGTAATTTATGCAAATTAATTATTGTCTCTACCGCAACGCATTTAAGTATATAAGCAGTTCGTAAATTGAAAACTGTGTGACATTCGACATTGTATTCAATTGTTAAATGCAATTAAAATGAAAATAACTTTATTGCACACACAAAGAAGGGAAATAAAAACACAGAAATAAAATAAAAACAATAGGCGGCCTTATCGCTATTAAACGATTTCTTCCAGGCAACCCCAAATAATAACAATTACAAAATTTAAAAAAAAGGTATCACTATACCCAACTTCAAACAACGGTATACAAATAACGAAACGTAAGCTTACGTACATTTACTGATAATTACGGTTTTCCTTCCGCGGTACAGCCTTCGAATCATGTACGAAATCAGGAAGTTATAGTAACATAAAGAACTGCAAATAGATTTTAAATTTAATCTTTATTTACCTACTAAATATACTTTATTGTGTATTTTTCCTAAATATACTTTGTTTTGTCCTTAACAGGTTATTATACGTTTTTCAAATCAAATCAAATCAAAATTATTTTTTTTTGCAAAAATGTAGTACAATAGGTCAGTTTTGTAAGGTCTTATACATTCTGCCTGCATACCAGGCGTGCAAATTTTAATTTTATTACAATATCTATGTTAAATTTAAGTAAAGTTTTTTTATTTAATATAATAATATATCCTATTTTACTAATAACAATTATATAAAATACTAACTGAGCTCCGCGGTTTCACCCGCGTATATATCTCATTCCTGGGGTTTCAAAGAATTTCTGTACAAAATTTAACCCAAATCGGTCCTGTAGTTTCGGAGCCTATTCAATTCAAACAAACAAACAAATATTTCCTCTTTATAATATTTAGTTGAGATAGGTTTAGATTAATAAGCCTCTAATCAAACACATTTGTTTTATCAAAAAATAATAGTAAAAATATTTGATTCTAAGACAGGACTCGAACCTGGGACCTTAGCCGAGCCGTGATAAACGTTAGACGATACATATACTCGATTCGTTGCAAACATTCTATGTATTGCATCATTTCCTATAAATATTAATAATAAAGTTGGATATAAATGCTAGAAAAATAAAAACATAAATATCGTTTATTTTAATTAGTGTCAATCGGAAATATATTAGACAACCCAACCATTGTAGTTTTTTTACACAATATTATCCAGTAAAAGATAAAAAATAGAGTCCGTTTCCCTATGTTCAAATGAAAAAGAAAAATTAAGTCCCAATAGGGCATAGGCATTTTAACACTAGTTTCACTGATCGATTTTATTCTAAGATCTCTCTTGAAATCTGGCAGTCTCTTTTCTACATCTAAAGCCCCCTCTACTCATCGGCAGACGCATACGCGGACGTCATCTGTAGATGGATGGCGGATGCATCGGCACACGTAAATTACATACTACGGCTGTCTACGGATAGACATATTACTCCGTATTTACGTCTGCGGACGACATCAGCAGAAGACGTTCGCGTATGCATCTGATGATGTGTAGAAGGGGCTATACGCGCGAAATACTGAACCAATGAGGCAATCATAAGCAAGTTATACATTTGTACAAAATTCGTAGCAATAATAAGTATTAAGCTAGAGGCTGAGAGCACAAGTAAAAACAAAAAAAAGCCATATTATTAGCAGACCACTTTATACTTCACTTATAATATACAATATCTTGTTATGAGTAAATTTAACTCAAGTTATGAATGCTTACAGTAAAAACCCAGATCACATCAGCACAAGACAATATTATCATACACAATAATACTTTTGTTAAGTGTCACTTATAACAGTTTTCAAGTATATATAAAGTATTAAAGTGCAACTATGAATATAAAATCATTGTACTTAGCGAAGTCTAGCCGCTAACAAGGACACATCATTAGAATACATGTGTCGCCACCCTATTTCTACCTGTGGGTGTCGCATCGACAGAGGGTAATTCTGCTGCACAACATCTTCAGCAATGTAAGAGTGGAAGTAGAGCATTGCATGGGCCAAGCTCGCACTGATGTAGTTACCACCGCCCAGCAGAAGATCGGCGTGGAGCAGTATTCTCCATTTTCCCATCATTGATCGTCTTCCTATCCCTTCCGCTTCCTTCAAGACGGCAAGGCATCAGCGACAGTTTGCTATTGTAGATGTTCATGGGTTGCTGTCAGTCACTTATCACCAGGTGAACTGCATGCTCCGCTTGCCCGCTGCTACAAAAAAAGATTTCTTAAGTGAGGAAATAACTCGAAATTGTCTAATAAATTACTATAAATCTTTATCATATAATAATACTTAGTTACATAAAACATACCAATCAAAGCCTTCAATAAATTAATCAAATGCTAAATAGGTCAGAGATTACAAACCGGCGGCTTTCTTTGCAATCGATGATAAACACTGATTGATATACTACCCTTATCACAAACCATACCGTAGCTTTGTTAGATATTAATATCTATTTATTAACTATTAGGTCTACATTCAGCAGAAAATTTTTTCATAAGTAATATGCTTTTGTTGTTAAGGTATTTTCTAGCTGTGCCTACCTATAAGTTAGATGCATAAGTAGTAATTTTAATGTATTAAGTCGTAATGAATAAATAAATAAAAGAAAGAAAATGGTGAATATACTTCATCTATAATATGTTTTATAGCATTTTTATTCAAATCGGCGAATCTAACATTTGATTTTAAAGGCATATGGTTGGGTTGGACAAATTCAGGGAATACTTCTATCTTCTACCGAAAGTTGGCGTAAAATTATTGGAAATAAATTGTGTTTTGACGTCTGAGAATTACAAAGTACAAATCTGTATCCCTTTTGACCCATTCCACTCTTTCTTTCACATCATCATGCTTTTCTTTTTTCGCGTTTCTCTTAAGCAGGTGTTCCCAATCTTTCCTTCACCGAGGACCACTTTTATAATATAATTATAGTTAGCAGGAGCCACGATGTAGCTATTAAAAATCCATGTTCGTTTAAAGTGTGCGTGTGCTAGTGGGGGGAGGATACCCCCTATACGATAACCTCTGCTCTAGATTTGTATAGGCTAAGTATCGAACCGACACCAACAGAAATAAAAGCTAAATCCCACTGATCCACTGTTCACTGTCCACATAGAAACATCACCTATTAGATAACCTGAGTCAAACAGCAATCATCCTTGAGTAAGTATGTTTATAAGTCAGGCAGACATACGCACTGCGCGTTTTAATGACTATTTGTTTTACGTGACTTTGTCTATGTTCCTTGTTTTTTTAACGAATGTATTTTGTATGAAAGCATTATTTAAACGTTTATTTTTATAAAATACGAGCATGGATGTCACTTGATTTCAATTATCAAATACTCTAATTAGAATCACCTACAAAATAATTAATTAATTAATTAAATTAATCCATTTTATGCACCAATTTGTGGGAACTGAAGTGTTTGTTTGTCGGATCGCGCTAACCTCAGGAACACGCCTCGAAAAAATATTTTTTGTATTATTCAAAGATACTACACAACATCATGCTACAGGAGCATCCACGTGAACAACTATAATATTATATAACACACCTATATATAACCTGTATATAACACTAGCTGCGCCTCAGGGCTTCGCTCCCGTGGGAATATCCGGATTATATATAGCCTATAGCCTTCCTCGATAAATGGGCTATCTAACACTAAATTAATTTTTCGAATCGGACCATTAGTTCCTGAGATTTGCGTGTTCAAACAAACTCTTCATTCGCTTTATAATATTAGTATAGATTGAAATGTACAATAATGTAATAATTAATTAATGAGCTCGTTGCTAACTATAATAATAATTAAATAGAGCAGGGAGTGAAAACAAATATTATTTTCTTCGTTATCTCGACTTCCGTATGGCGACTGATAAGAACAAACGTCACAATGATATCACGGAGATATAATTAGCATTGAATGTTATCAAATCCGCAACTTAGGAAGTATTGAGAGAATTAAGAGTTTATTGTGGGTGATTTTAGTATTTCTTTTTATATTTCCAACTATAAAATGCTTAAAAATCTTAAGTTGTATGAAATTCATGCATAATTTTTTTTCAACCTTTTTTACCTTTCTTAATTCGACCGTTTTTTTTATGTATGTTACCGCATATCTCCGGCATTTGGACGAATTTACAAAGTTGGTGCCTTTATCTATTTTCAATTTAACAAGATTCTGCAAGGTCTTTGTATAGATTTCAACAAATATAAAATAAAAGATATTTTCTACTCTTTAGAGTAAGGAAGTCGGTTCTATTTTTTGGCAAAATTATTATTACGTAAAATTACTATATATACACACAATTGGCGCTCATTTAGTTGATTTTCATATGCGAACCTAAGAGATATAAGTATAAGAATCCATCATAAAAAGGTTCTTTCGCATTGATTCTCCGTCTCTCGCGCACAAATAATGTGTATAATTATGTATAATTATAAATATGTATAATTTTATAAACATTGCATTTTTTGTAATTTTATAAACATTGCATTATTTTTAAATCTTTCTGATTTTGCAAATCCATGGGGATTTGCTAAATCTATAAAAAATATTATATTAGACGCGGGTCTATGTAAGCCTTCTATCAATTTTTTTTATTACATAGACCTAAAATCATTAATTGCAGAAATAATTAATGCATACATTTAAAAAAATACACTATACATTATATTTAAAACCATTGACGAAAACGTAATCTCAATTTTCGTGTCTCAATCACGTTATAAAAACATCGCAAGAGTTCGCGTAGGTCGTTATTTAGTTGTTTACAAGTCGCCGGTCACTGAACTAGGCTAGACCCGCTGACTTAACCGAGGTGACTCCGATGATATTTATGACGTATCCTTTTGATCAGAAAAACAAGAAATTTTTTACCTTGCTTTGTCATTAATTTAAATAAAAAGATCTGTTTTTCTGCTTGTTTTAACGACTCATGTATGTATTTTTAACTTTATTTTAGAGTAAAAGCTTCATTATCTGTAAATAAGATGATATTTTGTTAAAAAAATCTTATTAACTCTAAAAGTCGGAGAAAAATCTGTAGGAGATATAATTGTTTTGAAATAAAACTACTAGCTGTGGTCGCACTACATGATTATTTTTACACATTACAGCTTGTTCCGGCTAATACAATGTTACATAGAGAAGACATTTGTGTTCTGTATGTATGTTTGTTACGTTTTCACAAAAAATCTACTCACTGATTTCCCTGTGTGACATAGGTTATATAACAGTCCTACTAATATTATAAATGCAAAACTTTGTGAGGATGTATGTATGTTTGTTACTCTTTTACGCAAAAACTACTGAACCCATTGTGTTGAAACTTGGTATGCATATAGATAAAGGATCACAATAACATATAGGCTGCTTTAAATCCTGGAGTAGCTACGGAATCACAAGTTACGCGAGTGAAACCGCGGGACGCAGCTTATTTGCCAAAGCTTTGCCATAGACACGACAAAGAAAAAAAAACTCCTATGCAATATACAGGAACTATTTAATCATTCATAAATTATCAAAAAATGTTCAGTTTAACACGAAACGCAACAGATAGACATTTGTATTATAATAAAACCAGTCACTCAGAACATGACGTCCATAAATATTTAAGTAGATAAGACTTCACCTTCTGCATATCATTAATATTTTTAATATAAATAGGCCAATTCGTATTTATAGCGAAAACCTGCTTAATTGCTAAACCCAAGGTAACGCATAAACAAGTGACTTCATTCAAACGGACAAAAGATAACATATGTATTGAACAAGTGTTACACATATAAGATAATACCGTGACAAAGACTTATTTAAATAAATTCGTAATATCTATTTTCTATTTATAGTATACAATAATAGTTTTTTGTTTCTAGGCCAGAAGGAGTGATAGAATTTCACCTTGATTTCGTTGATTTTTTCTTCATTCATCTATACAATCCAATTTTAGTTTTATATTAAATTTTTATTGTTAATCGTTTTTTTAGGTTTCCCTGCCTTAAAGTTAAAAACGTGAATATTTTACTGTATGTTTGATTTTTCTTTCTTTTAAACCAATCTCATGCCTTTTATTTTAATATTTTTTTTAAAATTTTGAAATAAGACGAAAACCAAATGAAACTGTAAGTGACAAAAATAAGTATAATATATAAATATTATTGTTGAATTCGCGGCCTTGTGCACGTGTTGGCTCACGCCACATTGTTCTTGAGTAAATATTCAAATTAAACAGAAAAATCTTAAATATCGCAATAAACGAGTTTCTAAGGCATTTTCCCTTTCTTTGTTCAGCTTATTTAAAGTAAATACATTTTTGCTCGTTTCAAGGGTAAGTTATTTCGTCCGAAAATTTTATCCATATAAATGTTATAAATGTAGAAGTTTCACGCCTTTATTCCTGAACGGATTTTGATGAAATTTCTTTTATAGAAAGGTTTTTAGTTGATAGTATAATGTTTATTTATTTAAGGCCCCGGACTCGACCGAAGCTGCAGGCAGAAGGTAGTAATTATATATTTAAGTTAATTGCGATTGTTGACAAAGTTGACATCTATGAATGAAATTTTGAATTAAGTATTCTATGGATTTAAACTATAATGGATGTAAACTATATTTAGAGACTTGGGTTTTTTGCCAGTTTTTCTGGGCAGAAACAACAATCTGAACGTACATTTAAAAAATGAAATTTCAAAAAAAAAACTTGAAATAAGTTTATTTTAATAAAGATTGTTTTGTGTTATTGTGTTAAATGTGCCAAAATAGAAAGGATGGGAAGTTGGGAAAAGAAATATTTTCACATCAGTAGGACACTGATCGAAACAAATTATTTTATAAATAAGTAAACATCCTATATTTTGAAGCCTTCGCTGGTTCAGTGGTTCGATCGCTAAAGGAAAAATGTAAAAATGTCTTGGTCTGACAGAGTATAAAAGACTGAAGAAAGAAAAGTATTAGAGTAAGGTTTGCCAATACACCTTTGTTTTTCCAATTTTATTAAAATTTAAATCTGGTATTGCAAAAAAGTCATTAGATGTAACTGAAAAAGTGATAGCAAAAAGATGTTTTGCGAAGCAAATCTTAGTTTCCTGAATCGCATTAATTTAATCAATTTAATATCCACATTATAATTTTATTTATTTAAATTAAACATTTCTGATTTCTAAACAGAAGATTAGGTAAGACGTAATATCAATAATTTTAAATTTAAAAAGATGTAATTTTAAATTCGTCAACATACAATCATCAAGCAGCACACACCCGTCAAAATGGCATTTAAATTTATTAATAAATAATTATAGTTGCTAAAATTATAATAGTTTTAATACTTTTTGTATTTCATTTTACCTTCCATAGTACTTAATATGGACACTGTTAACTGATACACATACATAAACATACTTTTTTTTGTAAATACATACATACATACTATAGATAAACTAACACCTAGATAATAGAAAATTACAATGTTCATCACATAATACAGGATCGAACCCACACCTCCCGGCGCAATAGACTATTACCACTGCAATCGGGTCGTCTACATTAATCTTTGAAATCGTAAGTTACAAAAACCCAAAGAACGTTCTATTTGGCCAAGCGGGAGGTGTGTCGGTTGACACAGCTGCGGAGACAATGGTTCAATTCGAAATCGATTAAAATGTGCACGTTTACGATAAAACGATTAAAATAGACGTGATGTAACTCTCACGTTTGTAATTGTTTAGCTCACTACATACATGTATGTTATAGTCTCATAATTTGTTTTGATGTGTGGAGAAATAAGACCTCAACTTACTATGGGTTTTAATTTTCCTAGATCTTTTTATCTTAGATTAATACATTTTTTTTCAGATGAAAACTAAAGTCAAAAGTTTTGGTTTGAACTCATGTAAATGCTTGTGTAAACCTTGCAATAGTAAAGTTACCGCGATTTTTATCAAATAAGCACGGAGTATCAACGTGAAATGTTTGATTTAATTGATAATGTATTTCATAAACGTAGTGGTCAGGGTACATTATCATTTAAATTTTGACCACCCATATCCTACCTATTTATCTATGTTACGAGCTCAATAGCTTTGGTGATCTTCGTCATAGCAATTTTGTTAAAAATATACGATGATCTTTTATGGAGTTAGCATCGTGATTGAAACTAGGTAGAATCTCAGGGTATTTACAAAAAATGTTAGTAGGAAACAAATAGGATGGTAACTTGAAGTACTTTATTACACCCTAACTTAGTCACGTAGTGAATTCTAAGGAGATAATCTAGGAGGGTAAGTTATTATAGTGAATTAGGATGATAATCTAGGGCTACCACACACGGTATGTTATTTTTATACAGGGATAAATAACTTTTACAGATCAAATAAAAAATAATCACTCGTATTGAAAGTTTATGATATATAAACCAGTTTATATTTAAACAAACATGAAGTGTAACATTATCACATCTTAAATAAATCACTTTAATAGTAAATAAAACATTGAGTTGCGTGCGCCCGCGCGTAAATCATACTGATAGGGCGTGTATGTGTGTGTTCCATCACACACAGGGGTGGAGTTAAGGTTGACGTTTATAATATTCTGTTTTCTTGATAAATTATGACTTTAATGTATTTCTGCCTCAGTGGCTAATCTTACACATATACTGCGATGTATAGAATTGTCTATGATTTACACAGAAGGATCGATGAATTTTGTTCTAAATAGGACGTTTGCCATCCTAATTCTGAGATACTCGAGAATTTTTTTGGATACCGTTACTCCGCAATCTGAAAATTAAGGTTTCTTTATTTATATAATGTTTAACATTTATTTTGGAAGTTTATATTTTTAATTGCAGATTTGTAAGTTTCTGAAACATTTCGAATGCAAAAACTATTCTGACTCCAATATTGAGTTTGACTAGAATCATGCTACAAAGATCAAATTTATTGTCACTATACAACAAATATAATAATAATCAATAATCTAATTTAAAAGAAAACTAAAATATTAATTTTTAATTTATTATTCTTGAGCGGCAACCCTATCTACGAGAGTGTATGCGAAGCGTGTTCACAGTAATAGTTTATTTGTAGTTTATTGCTTTCCGCCGATAGCTGGCAATAATAACCACAGATATTAACAACAAATACATTTTGTTGTGCACAGATAATGGATTCAATATTCCACATTATTTATTGTACTGTGTTTTATTATGTCACTTTTAATTAGAAATGTGCATTTTAAGGCGTGGCTTTTATATTCGGTATTTTAAATGAATGAAAGGATGGAATAAATCATGTTAGATAACAATCTACTTTATTTTATGTTTTTTTTTTGTGTTCGATACAAGAACGACTTTAGAAATAAATTGTTAAAAATTACCACGCCTTATCAAATCATTAGTAAAACATGTAGTTCATTTATTCCTCTATTTCATTGGCTTCACTAGACCTGGAAAAGATTATAAGTACAGCCCAATAAAAATATCTGGAATCGGCTTTTGAAATTGTTCAACAATATTGTCTTGCAAATTGGAAGGCAAGCAAAATTAAATGAAGATATGTTTATTCACCAAAACACCATAACACATCAAAAGTCCCATGTGCCCTGATTCACAGATCCGTACCGGGTCGGAGCGAAGACGTTTCCGTCGAAATTTCTATGAATCTTGTTCCGATTTTCGTTACTTTCTGATCGGATTCACATTTGTGAATAGGGACCACTATAGATTTTCCATAATTTTACAAAACTAGGATAAGACTCTGTTGTCAGGTCAGCAACAGCTGGGCTTAAGCTGAAAATAGAAATAGAAAATATTTATATTAATGTAAACTTCGAAACTTTGATGAATATACTTTATAAATTAATACAATTTTTATAATTTAAATAAAATTATTAATTTATTGCAATGTCTAAACACCAGTGTCCAATGTTAATTAATTTCTAGTGAAGTAATTATTAATTTAATAGCAATCCCTATCTTTAAAAAATCAAGATCGTGGTAAAGACTTTATTAGCAAGTAGCAACAACCTTTTAGTTACCATTCTAGAACAAAACAAAGATAAATCGTTATTAATAGCATAATTGCCAACTCCCTCAATTATAAATTACAATAGTTATCCAATAGCAAAAGCATGTAAACGAGAATATCAAGTGAACACAAACGTAGCGAGCACCTGTTACTGTGGTGTTACGGGGTAACGCAGCTTTATGAACGTTTCAAATTTACCAGAATTACTATTGATTTTATACCTATTTGTACTAGAAGTATATAAATATACAAGAAATATATTTTATTTTTATAGCGAGCAGGGCATGCGGTTCACATGATGTTAAGTGACTGATCGCAGCCTCTGAACAACTACATAAAAGTGTCGCAAATGCCTTGCCGGTTTGAAGGAAGGGGAGAGGATAGGAAGAGGTGTTAATGATGGGAAAATGGGAGAAAAATAGAAGGGGATAGAAAAGGAATGGGATGAGAACATAGGCCTCCAGTCCCCCGCTCACCGAACGAAACACTGCATTACTGTTTCAGGCCTGTCTTCTGCTATCAATCCTGCAATGCTCGGCTCCCACTCTTTTATTGCTGAGGCTGTTATGCAGCATTATTACCCTCTGTCGCCTCTTACGACACCCACGGGTAGAAATGGGGTGGCGACACACGTATTCTCACCCGTCGCCACAAGGGGAAAATTATCATTGAAATCTCTATTTTTGAGCAAAAAGTTAAAGTTTTAAACAAGAGATCCTGAATGCGATTCTGGACATGTGAAAATAGAAGACAGTGGATTTAATTTGTTATGGAGCATATCTCGAGGTGAAATGACTACAGCTGCCAATTCTCTTTCTTTTTACTTTTAACTGTGGGTAGAGTATTTTTTTAGCCCCTCTTATTTGAGCCTTTTTTAAGCTGAAGATGTTCATTCTTTGACCTCACGCTGTCTTCACATCAAGTTTCTATGTTGAACTTATGTCATTAATTTTTTCTTTATTAAACCCCTAAAAAAACA
Source organism: Phoebis sennae (assembly GCA_001586405.1). Classification (NCBI taxonomy): domain Eukaryota; kingdom Metazoa; phylum Arthropoda; class Insecta; order Lepidoptera; family Pieridae; genus Phoebis; species Phoebis sennae. Next base: position 428,084 of record LQNK01000215.1, on the reverse strand, counting down.
TCCCTCGCTTTAATAAGTTTGACCGGCACATGCACCGTAGCTCGTCAACGCGTGAACCGGTCTGCATGCGGTTTTCATTTTCCTTTCAGTCTTTTCCAATCCTTCCAGTTTCGATGATGTGTACATTTCGCAGTTTCCCCGCAGCATGCAGTTCATTGCGCTGGCCCTCACCTAGTTTGGGGTCGCGCGGCAGGTCGCCCAGCTATCTACTGTATCTAGATAGATCTGTGTCGCTTTGCATTGTTCGTGAGGGTGAACCAGTTGGCGTCGATTGGTTTTATAGGAAAATGGGAAAATATCTGCAAACATTATTTGTTTTGAAAAATAAACGGACTTAGTGGTTTTGGAACTTTAGAGGGATTTTGAATAGCGTTAGGAAGGGTAAAAGATAGAGTGGGGTTTTAAATTGTTGTCTTGACATAAAATCTGGTAGCTACGGGCGTTCCTGTACTAATATATTGCTGTATATTTTAAATGAGGTCATACTTTCGATTGAAGAGCATGTATTTGGTGGTTAAACAGTGTGTTTCGAATAGTGGTACTTTCTCTCTTGCCCACCCTCATAAACGATGCAAAACAATCCTGAAAAATCCCAACATACAAGTAATTTGAATATTTCTCGATTGCCTTACAAAAAATTATTCACGTTAATTTATCATACAAATCAGTGATAATTTAACAATATTGGATTTTGCGAATATATAGATTGGTTAATGAGATAGAAGACAACAACATACAAAAATGAAATTACTGTTGCAACTTTTAAAGGAAATAGAAATAATGGTTTAAAAAGCTCGTTTAATACATCTCTATGACACGAATTTTAGTGCTAAGTTATGTTTAAATTAAGTAGAGTTACATGCATGTTGTTTCATCCGAAAATGAAAGCAAAATTTCCATTTCTCTGTAATTTCCAGAAACGTCCATAAAAATATCGTGCACAAAATCATAAAATATGCAATTGCAGTACAACAAATGCGAAACAGTGCAGTATCTAATGTTGCCTATAAAATATTAATAATAAACCCTGCTGCAGGGGATTTTGAGTCTTAACTCCTAATGTTAAGGTTTGTTTTAGGGTAGTTGGGGTATATGGGTCGTCAGATCCTTGCGGCAGGTCAGTCACCTTGGTTCGTTCCAGCGCAATCTCTATGGCCTATGCAGTTGCATGCTAAACATGTTTATTTATGTTTGTTTTCATGCATGGCCATACTATTGATTATCAGCTTATTTTGTGCATTTATGATGGTTCATGGATAGATAATATCTTTAAAATTACATAATAATTCGATCAAAAAGTTTTAAAAGTATTGTATAAAAAGAAGATTCATGATCAATATTTTAATTAATTTCGAGACTTCAGTTCAACTAATGATAACAAAAGTTGGTTATTTTTTGGTGATCGATACATAAGTTGTTCTGGTGGTATTCCAATATTAGAAAAAGGGATAATAGAGGAAGAATGATTTTGAAGAAAGATAATAGAAATAGAAATATATTTTATTTCTGGCCTTTAGTGGATAATTTTACCGTGTTACATGACTAAATTTCTAAATTGTTTTACATATGAAAAACAATCGTTGAATACCATATATTATGTGTGTATGTAAACCACCTTGTTTTATTGCCAGTGTACAAATGAATTTGCGGAATGGATATAGTTAGAGTTAATTAATCAAAACCAATTTAACCGCAAAAACTACTATTTATTCTACTTAAATTATAAACATGAAAGTTTGAATTTAGATGTTTGGATGTTTATATGTCACATGCAGTATCTACTGAAATTGATGAAATTTCATATATAAATAGATATATGGAAAGGATACTTTTTATTGATGTTTAGACCCAATCAACGCGAGCGAAACCGCAGACAAACGCTAGAGTTAAATGATTGTAAAATGTAACCAATTCAAACGAATTAGTCGCTAAAAATGGACAATTGTAGCAAGTGGCTGTAAAGATAGCATCAAGCGCTTATTGTAAGTGATATAATTAGTTATCATAAAGCGACCGAGTGTTTATGGACCACTGGGTGACAATAGTTTTGGTTAATGCGGGACAGATTATTTTTTAGAAAATATTTTATATTAAAAGTATTGGAGAAAATTGCATTGTAAAAATGCTTTTGCTAATTATACCACTTACATAAAAAAGCTTATCATTTATATGATGTGTTTGACTTCGTTAGTTCAGTGGTACCAACTGAGACGGCTTGAGATCAATTTCCTTTGGTGACGTAACAATCTGATCACCTTTTTGTTCCAAAATAACAATTGATTAAATAGCTATGCCCAAATATGAGGCACAAGATTTGTGTATGGTACATGTTAAGTTTTCTTTAGAAATGTAGTAACAAGGTTTAAATAATTATTTTTAAAGATTCGTTATAATTGTTTGATGGCATTCCCGTGTTATTGTAGATAACATAGCAGAAAGTTATGAAAATTAATTATTTATTATGTAATAATACTAATGCGAATCGGATTACATAATCCGAATCGCATTAGTAAAAATCCTTTTTTATATTACGCTTATGATATTAAAATTGTCCCATTTATATGTCACGTGTGGGCACCACTGTAACCGTAGACTATGATAGCCCACCGGAAGGCAATGCAAATTAATTAGTGGGCAGTGGGCACTCATTACTCGCTTCCTGGTGTAAATTGGGGCAAATGTTGTTTTTCATGTGTCGATATTTGGTGCGGATAAACAATCGAATTAAGAAAACAATTTAATGACGTGACAGTTTTTTTTAACTTTCATATCGGATGAAAAAATTTCGGATATAAAATCTCTTAATATATTGCAAGATCTATGAAAAGCATAGCTGGGCTTACTATTGAATACTAAAAGACGTAGAAGTGATTTAAAGATTACTGAACTTACATAATTTCTAGAATTATTATAATAGTATTTTATTTCAAATACGCTTTCCAAGTTTTCTATGCTACATATATTTTTTCTTCTAAACAATGAATAAGCCATTTAAAATAGGAATAAAAATAGATTAGTGGATAGTAATTATTCCCTTCCTGGTGTAAATTAGGGCAAATGTTGTTTTACCATGTGTGATTATTTATAGCTTAACAACTAGGGTGAAAACGATCAATTTGAAATAATATGAATAATTTTATAGTGACATTCAGCAGTCTTTTTTTTATTTGACACTAATACGAATTGTTATCTTTAATCTTTAAAACTTAGTTTTGCAACATATTAAGAGTAGTTTCGCCAAGTAGAGATAGTTTTGAATAAGGTTTTTAATACTTATAATTAATTTTGGTCGAATAAATATTGAATATCTATAAAGTCAGATCTTTTCTCTCTTTTTCATGGTCTTCTTATAATTTCTAAGAAGCGTAGTTTTAAATTGAAAAAAAACCTTCTTTTTATGTTTTTCTTTTAATTAATTTACATTTTGGCATCTTTAAAAAACTCATACCGATTTAATTAAAATAAACTCATAGTATTTTCTTGTGTTTTAACGCTAGTACTTTTTATGTTGAATAAAAATAGTTTTTAAAGGATTTTAAACGCGGTCTAATGAATAAGAATAATGTATAATAAACCATTTTAAAAAGTATATTTATGAAATATTAAATAGAATCTTTAAATTACAAAGTCATAGAAAAAAACTAACGTAATTTAAGCTCAACCCAAAAACTTTGTTTACAACACATAATCTAAACCATATGTGCAAACGCGAAATACATTGTTTTTCGCGAAATAGGTCATCCATTGTGGTTACAAGTGATAAGCCACTTTAATGAAACGTGTTTACAATTTAACTATTTTTGTTTGCAAGTGGAACTTTTGTGGATCTTTTGCATCTAGGATGCTTCGTTTTGTATGTTATGAAATGAAATGTATAAAGACATGAAAATTAATTTCAGTTACAGTAACAAGAAATTAGTGTGAATAGAAATAAAAGATTTTCTTATCATAATAAAAAATATGGTCATTTATTTTTAACTTTTTGACAAAATGTTGAACCGACTTCCTCATACTAAAGAGTAGAAAACATCTTTTACTTTATTAGTGTTGAATTCTATTCAAAGTCGTTGTTAAATCTCATTAAATTGAAAATTGGTAAAGGCACCGACTTTGTTACTCACTCACCTCACATATATTTGCTACCAAAAACAATTAATTCATTGTTACGTATCTCAGTACTTTTTTAAATTTGTTTAGTTATGGATTAATAATCGTAGTATATTCCTATAGCTACCTATTTCTTTGTAATTAATTTAAGAATACTCGCTATAAGTTTGAATTTCAGTGATTATTGTACTAAGGAATTTTGCAGCATTTTATATAAAGTTTTTAAATGATTCGCAATATGATATGAATGCAACTAGGTGGTTGTGTTTCTATTAATTATCTGTAATCTATACAAGCGCCAATATCCATAGTAGGAGCTCTCCTATCGGATGCCTAAATTGCGTTGTTTTAAATAATTTATATATTTGCGTATCGAAAAAGCCTTATTCGGAACCAGCGGTGCAAACTGAATTGGACATCCATTGCGCGTTGCCAGTGAGCATGGAACTATAAATCGTACACGCTTCGCTTGTCGCG
>LQNK01000215.1:368338-422718 GCA_001586405.1 Phoebis sennae | reverse complement strand
GAAAGTTTGTAAAAGTTTATTCTAAACTTGAAAACCTTTTGTATTGTCATAGATATTACTGTCTAGGATTATTTACAATTTACACTAGACTGTAAGGTAAAAATTGTATTATTTTTTTTTTTAATAAAGACTTTTAAAAACAAAAAACAATGTATAGCTGAGTGGTTTATAGGTCCTGGGGTTCCTCTGGCTTTTAATATCGAATGCTTTTTTAGAAATTCGTTTGAAGTGGTCTTGTAAGAGAAAATGAAAATAAAGATGTGATTATAATGATATTTTAAATAATTAAAACAATTGAATTAGTTTTTTAAACATAAAAATATAAAGTATTTAAAGTTACCAGTATTTTAAATTACACTGCTTATTTTTATGGCTTACACTATTAACACTAAGACACAAACTTACCTTTTTTATGAAGAGATATGACTATTTTATTATTTTTGACACTGAATTTTATTCATCAATCTATACGGAATACATGTGTCGCCACCCCATTTCTACCCGTGGGTGTCGTAAGAGGTGACAGAGGGTAATTCACCTGCATAACATATTCAGCAATAAAAGAGTTGGAGCAGAGCATTGAACGATTAGGGCCAAACTTGCACCGGTGTAATTACTCCCCCAGCAGAAGATCGGCGAAGTAGCATTGCACTGTGTTTCGTACGGTGACCTGTCTTCCCACCCATCCCCATTTTGATGTTGTAGATGTTCATAGGCTGCAGTCAGTCACTTAACATCAGGTGAATCGCATGCTCCGCTTGCCCGCTGTTACATAAAACACGATTTCCAAGTTCTTTCACCTTTAATGAGCTGTATCTTCATTGATTGACATAGGCTATATAACATTATAACAGCTAGTAACAAATGTAGTAAAATGTATATCATTCACGTGATTGTTTTCACATTAACAATTATGTAATTGCCGCCAACATCCACTTCCTGGGCGTCACGTGCAAAGAAGCCTGGTGTCACGTTGGTGTTGTGTAATTTACGTAATATATTGATTATTACGCAATTCATTGTAATTGTGGTTGGGTTCCGTACACCTAATTATTTGGAGAGGTTTAATTTAGTTCTTGTGTTTGGTTTAAAGCGAGTACTTTCCATATTAAAGAAAAAATACTTTTTATGCGATTTATTATACCGAGTTTATTATATAATAAACCGCGCTTAAATTCCTGAAAAAAGTATTTTATTTTATCTAAAGTTTAGGTATCGAACGCCACTTAAAATAAATAGAATTAATAAAGACATCCTGAAACTTTTGTCTTAAAGTCATCATGAAATGCCCTTTGAAACGTCTTTTATTTCTTACTTAACATAACTTACCAAAGAATTGACTAGGTGAGGCCGGAATTGAACTGCATTTATACATATTTCATATGCATATTTCTACCCTTCCACAGTAGCGTGACATACCTTCTAGCAATCTAGGTCATGCGTCTAATAATTTTTGGCACCTGCATATTTATTACACTGAAAATTCTGCAAAACTTCTTACGGATTTTAAAGGTTTCATTATATGTAAAACATGATGAAGATTTAAGAAAAGCTTTTAAAACAAGAAACCCAAAAAAATTTGTATATAAGCCAAAATTAACGATATTTTTTTATTCATTATTTGCAGAACCCAAATCGATGCAACAAACAAAGGGATCCTTTTCAAGGTGAAACGATCGACAGTCAGCAGTTATTTTGTAAACATCACGTTTGCACACACCCGGCAATGTGACCGAAATTAGACCATTCATTGTTTCAATGATTTTTACGTTTAAGCCCAGATTTTTATTGCTTATTTAAGCGTATTTAATTGCGAAGTAGTTTTAGTAGTATTCAGAATTTAAATTAAATACGAGAACTCATATTTAGGTTTATCAGAACAGAAGGAAGGCTGCAGATCTATGAATATCACAAGAATTTATCTTATTGCAGGTCTACAGGTCTCAGCTTAATTAACACCTTTAAATATTTAAATTTGATTTATTTTGAGAAAAAGTGTAAAATAAATAAATAAACAAACGTACAAAATAAGATTTCATGTTTGCATTTATTGCAGGCAACTTTAAATCTATCTGCGATACAATTAAATGAATAAAAAAATAATCATTCCGACTTTGTGTATTATATTTATATCAATTTACATGATATTTTTACTACAAATAAAAAAAGGATAACAACTGACTATTAGGATTGTTTGTACTTTGTTCACCACAGAACCCTAAAAATAGTATATCAATCACTTATAAAAAGTTCCTAAAACAACAAAATTTATGAGAACAATTATTAAAACATTATCATCAGATATGCAGACAACCTTTAACCAACAATACAATTAATTAAACCCAGCTTAAATCTAGTATTAACTTAATTGTACAGAAATTGAATAAGCAGTGAACTTTGCATAGAGCGCGACATTTGGAAATGCTACAATGATCTTTGGGTTACGCAACGTCCCCGCTTCGACTCCCGAGCTATAAATCTTGGCTCCCGGCCTACAGTCACGGGCTTCCACTTTGCACTTTCAATTTAATTATCATAATATTACTAAAATATACTTAACAAATAACATCTATAGTAATATAATAAAGATTTGTCTGATTGTTTGGATTGAATAGGATACGAAACTACAGGCCCCAATTGGATGAAATTTTGTACAGAGATTCTTTGAAACGTCGGAAATGACAAAGAATAGTCTTTATCCTGAAAATCCTACGGGAACGGGATATATGCACGTGTGAAGCCGCGGACCTCAGCTAGTAAAAAATATACATGGTAAATATTTTGCTTACAGGGCCATAACGATGAGAAATATATAAAAAGAAAAAGAACATCGAGAACGATTTTGATTTAAATAATTCGATTTCATCATTGGATTTTTTATTTTTAATATTTACCGAGCCTGAAGTTGAAACCGGTGATAAAAACCTGCATTAATAAATTAACATATTTCCTGATTTTTGATTATAATTGACGAAGAGATGAATTTATAACCTTTTAAGCGAAATATTACCTAAATTACGCCTTACGTTTTCAGGTTAGTTCGCAGAAAGCTTGAACTAAAATTAATTTTGCTCCAGCGAATACTGTAACATATAGAAAACGTTTTAAATTGAAATCCAAATTAGAAAGTAATTTTCATTCGAAATAATAAATTAAGATATATAAAAATAAGGATGGTTTTAAAATAAAGGCTAGGTCCCAAGTGGAACAAAGTGCTAATTACTATAGAACTTTGAATTTTGTAAATATCACGGTTATAGATATACATACAGATATAAGTTATTAATGCGTAGTGACGGCGGCTTAGCGGTTAATGGTCCGGAACGTAATAGAGCAGTCAGAGATTCGACATTTTTAGATAAATATCATAAATATTGGTAGCATGATGAGAATTCAAATCTAGTAAGCGGTTTTTAAATATATATACTAGTTACTGCCTGCAGATTTGTTCGCCTCTATAGGTGAATAAAAAGTATCCTATCACTTAAACTAGCTATCCGAACATCTTCATGAAAATGCATTAAGTGGTTATAGTGGAATTGACACACAAACATCCAAACTTCCATATTTATTATAGGATTTGCGATTTTTTTTTATTTTGAATGCTCTGATAGCAATTTGGCATTGAATGTAGATTTTAGTGACTATACTATATATTTTTTTTTATTAAATATGAACAGCTGTGGACATCCTACTATTATAAATGAAAAAGTTTGTGAGGATGTATGTATGTGTGTTTGTTACTTGGACACACAAAAACTACTGAACTGGTTGCGGTGACACTTGGTATACATATAGGTAAGGAATCAGAATAACATAAAGACTACTTTTAAACCCGGTGTTGCCACGGGATCAGAAGTTCCGCGGGTGAAACTGCGGGGCGCGGCTAGCCAGGTATAATATGACATGGAATTTTTCACTAGTCACACGTAAACATCTTTTAACGAGACACTTCAGTGGTTATTTATTAGCTACATTTTGTTTATTAAAAAAAACATAACATTTATAACTAAATACTTTATTATTATAACTAAATAAATTTAAATATAGTATATTTTATTATATTTTTTAAGTTGACAAACATCTCCATTTTTGTATTATTTAAATGGGTGTTCTAAATAAATAATTGTATTATTATTATAACCGTTAATATAAATAATCGGTCAGTGCTGTCCACAATTAACAGCTGAAGGTCACCACTACCACCATGATGTGCTCGAGATGTGACGAGAAGCAGATCTGACCTATATACTCAGATTATTGACTAATGGATATTTTTACAATTTATCTGTTAGATAAGTTCCATTCCAATATGTACACGTGAATTTTACATTACGTCGATTTTGAATGAATGGTTTAATGCAACTTTCACGATGAAAATTTGAGCGTGATTTTTTTTATATTTTATTACAACTTTAACGAAATTTTGAGCGAGCTTTTTAAATTTTAAGTGTTAGAGTTTTACGAAGAATTGAGATCTGTATTAAGTACAGCTCTATACATTTATATAAAACTCCAAGGTGACGTAGTAACCTATCAACGCACAGCCCAAACCGCTTGACGGTTCGGGCTGAAATTCGGCATTCAGGTAAATGTTATGATGTAGACATCCGCTAAGAAGGGATTTTGATCAAATCCCACGGGAACTAGGAAAACAGATACGCGGGTGAAACCGGAGGGCACAGCTAGTTCCAAATAAATAGAATAATACAGTTACGACTGTAACAACAAAAAATATAATTATTTTAATGTTAGTGTTATAATCCCGGTAGATTTTAAAACCTTATAATCTCCCTACAGACAATTATTTGTGTAATATAATATTTTATACTCTACATAATAAAGATGCCTTATCAATTGTCTGAACAGTAAAAACTGTGCTAAAATTTTATCTTCAATTTAGCATCGTTTAGTTTTACTATCCAAGATTAAATCTATACGAATAATATAAAGGAAACGAATATGTGTGTTTCTCAAACGCGCTAATCTCAGGAACTATTCATCCGATTTGTATTTTTCTGAATCGAGGAAGCTTAGGCTATATAAAGTTAAGGGAACGAAGCCGCGCAAAACAGCTAGTTTTCAATAAACCTCTAATTAAATGTTATCAATTAATGGCGCGTACCCACATCTTAAGATTTATGGGGAGATAAGAGTCATAAACAGCTTAGCTATATCTCAGACATTTGAGTTTACGAGATCATTACAGAGCAGATAAAGTCATTATCGTTAAATTTTATGACCTCTGGGGATGTTCCCTTGATGACTGCTGAGTGCAAGTAGTGGGTATTACGGGTCTTTGGAGAAAATATTAGGAAAAGCCTCGCAAACTGAAGTGATATTGAAAATATTATGAAGACGTCTGAGAGTCGAAACTTGCTTCGATTTGGGCCAAGCTCGCACTGGAAAAGATATCACAACACCATAGGTATGAAGCAGTGTACTAAAGGATCCTTTTATGTGATTGTGACCTAAACTTTCATGTCAGCAAATATGTAGACGCATATTATGTCAATACAAAGTAGTTCGTACAGTTTTTAAGATATACACCCACCCAGCCTGTATGCCATAAAAATAAGTTGTATTCAACAAAAGGAGATTAACACAGTTGTCTTCATGTTGTGATCATAGAATTAAGGATAACATTAGTATAACAATGTGTCTGATGATATTCCTAGGCTGCGTTCTATCTATCACTGTACGTATATTCCCAGAGTTAGGACCATTTTTGGGGGGGTGTTTGAGGCAAGCTGAAAACTTGTCTGATGCCTCTCCTATTATACCCTGACATGGAACTGCAGACCTGGCTTGTGAAGCTTTCAACTTGCCTCAAACGCCTCCCCAAAAATGGTCCTAGATCTCAGAATAATAATAGTTTGCAAAAAAATCGAGTCGTATGTACATTGTACATACCATTAATCTCTAAGGTTATTAATTCTGTATCTCCTCTCCCCCTCAAACCAAAGCACCTGAGACATCTGGTGTGACTGGTTTATGGGAAATAATCACTTTACATCAGGTGCTCCGTTTTCTGCTTTATTTGCTGTCGTAATAATAAAAACTTTACTACACTCAATTGCTGTACGAACACAATAATGACTTGATTTATTATTTGTCTTATTGCCTTTAAATAGAACACAAATTTAATGATACTGTGGTGTTCACGATATATAATAAATGTTAGCACACAGACCAGTGGGGCGCTAGTGTCACTTCTGACACTTCAAACCCGTCATCTGTGGCGTGCAGACGTATCCGTTGAGCTGTGTGCCTACTTACTGATATTTGAATCTTTTATTTAATGCTCACCTACAACCATAGGACATAACAGATACAAATATCATAATCCTCAATTCTATGAAAACACATCATTTATCTATACTTTTGGAATTCACGTTTTTAATTTCTTAATAAGTAAACTTAATTAAGGAAAATACATTGCAGTATTAATTTCATCAAGAAGGAATAACACCTATCTCAAAGCTAGGAAAGTACATATTATACAGTGAAACCTGATAAAGAGAGATAGTATGGGATCTGCAAATTTTACTGAGGTATTCCATCAGTGAGTATAGAAAAGTCTGTCTCATTTACAGGTTTTAAATACTTGTCGGAACACAAGTTATTTATATTATAGAGTTAATTTTTATAAAATAGAATTATGGTGAAGGTACGTATCGTTTTCAGTAATTAACGGTTATAATCAACCGACCACAATCAAGTTTTGGTAGTTATGTTAACACGTTTATTATAGATACGATTAAGATTACGATTAAGTAGGATATTATTCTATCCTTAAATGAAAGGACTCGTTTAATTTTTCATTGATTAGGCAATAAGGCTTCGCTTCATCCCACTAAAATAGGTAATTCAGTCCCAAAGTGTTGGTACCTCAGCACCAATTCCAGTCATTGAGGTTCCTTTCATATCCAGGTCCTACTTAACCAAGTTCAACTATAACCCTTAATAAATCAATAATCGATGATTGAAACAAACAAACAAACACTAAATCACTTCACACTAACGTGTATTAATATTTGTAGGCTCATTAAACACATTGTAACAATTGATACAAAGTAGTTTGTTACGTGTGAAATAAGACACTGAGTAAGTAATAGCACAGATAATATAATACTATACTAGTAATAGCATAATTATGTACTGGGAACGTCAACCATCCTTCTCATATTATGAATGTTTATGTTTGGATATTTAATTGTCAATCAATCTGCAACTACTGGATGGATTTTGGTGAAATTTCGTACACAGTAGGCTATTAGCTGTATTAGGTGATAGGATACCTTATTGGATTAATTTACTAGCTGAGTTCCGCAGTTTCACCCGCGTATATATCCCGTTCCCGTAGGATTTTCGATAAAAACTAACTTATGTCATTTCTGGAATTTCAAAGAATCTCTGTATAAAACTTCATCCGAATCGGTCCTGTATGGTTGGAGCCTAGTCAATACAAACAAATCTTTAGTCTTTATAATATTAATAGTATAGATTAGCACCGGACGCTAGAAAAGCTAGCATAATAATTGTAAGTCAAAGTCAAAATTTTTTCCAAATCGTCTTCTGTTGAGGCGCTTTTATTCACATTTGCATAATTCATATGTTTTTTTTTTATTTACCACCAATTTAGAAGGCGACTACCGAGAACCGGCAAGAAACTCGACTAGTTTTTTTTAAAAACGTATAAATGCAATTAACAATTGTTTGCAATGATTTGAATTTAACGGAAGCAACTGTCCTGTAATTGTTAAGGAGATGTTAAAACCCATGGATTTTTATCATCTATTCATTAATATTATAAGATATAAGATTTTTGAACTAGAACATTTTTGACATAAGTTTTAGATTTAGTGATATTTAATTCCGTTTTGCTTCGGGGAATCCTGTTATATAATCGTATACCTTGACACATAAATGAATTTTTGACTCTTGCAAGCCGAAAAACAGGCATTTGTAGTTTATGTTTGTTTCGCGTATCGTAGTTGTGACTTTTACCTATCCTTGAGTATTGCTTGGCGTATTTGTGTATATGTAAAATGTCATAATCAATATATTGTGGCTCATTCACCACATTAATGTAACAGAAGTGTACAAAGTAGTTAGTTACGTGTGTAATTTGACACTAAAGACACTTGTAGTTTATTTATGTGTTGAGAATGTCATCAACCATTTGAAATAATTTAAGCACTTATATCAATAATTGATGAAGACAGTTCTTCAATTCATATGTATAAATAAAAAATTGAAGAAAATAATGTTGGGATAAAGACATTTTGCGTTGAAAAATGTGCTCGTAATTATAGTGGTGGTAAAATATTGAATATCTCCTCATGATGGTCAGTATATTTGTCTATTTTAGTACTACTACTGCTAGCTGTTCTGCGCGAGTTCGCTCCCGTAGCATAATGTTATATAGCCTATCTTACTCGTGGATAAAGCTTCCGAATGGTGAATGAATTTCTATGTTATTTTAGTTGTTTTTGAGACTATTCATCACAAACAAACAAACAATGTTTTCTTCCATATATAGTGTATAGTATCTATGATTTAATTTCGATAAAATTTATAAAATTATGATGTGTGGGCGTTCCTAAGTAATTTTATGTAAACTTGCATTTTATATATAATAAAGAGTATTCAATCAGCACACAGACGTTTCACTACACGTCTCTCAAACAACAGTATTGCAATTGCAAATTCTTTTATTTTTGAAAGATCGATAGATTTACATTATGCATATAACTACAGAGGAAATAGAAATGACAAACAGATAAATAACGCAAGATAATTAGCGCGAACATCACGAGTGCCGGTAAATTGAATTTGCCGGGCCAGTTGACCCGCACAAAGGGCCAAGGTGGAAAGTGGTCGCCCAACTGTATCTCCGGCGTCTGCTTCATTGTCGCACGTCACGGTAAAGCGACACGACACGACATTGATAGGAAGGGAAGTCTGTTGTTCGTTAAGCCGCTACCAAATATGTGGTTTGTATGTGTGTAAATTGTACTATAGTGCCATAATATGTTAGATTATAGCTTTCTATGAATAAAAATAATATAAATACATAAATAAAACATCATAGTTGTGTTCATTTTTCCCCATTCATTCGAAGCGTAGAAGTTAGAGTAGAGAGAAGTTTCATTGATAAACTTCCGCCTATCATTACACGTTACTTGAGAGTAAACAAAGAATAAAAAACCTGTTTTTGAAAAGAACGTGGAGTGGAGTTAAGAATCAAATATAAAAATTAATGCGATATTGTTACACACGAAAAAGCGATCAACATGACTAGATAGTCACTTGAATCAGATGATTCACCGAAGTATATGAAACAAAACATGATGATATTCAATACCCTTTTATAGTAATAGTAGTAGATTCTGTTAAAATTACAACTTAACGTGCGATTACAGGTCACACTCTCTATATATTTACTCTCATAACCCGATGGGATGGTAGTCAAAGATGCAACCACTAGACCAAAAAGGCAGTCAATTTCAAAGACTTATAGTTTTAAATAGTTTATTAAAGTCATGCTACAATGGACACAAGCCCAATTCAGATGGTATCTACTAACAAATGACCGGCTCACAGATACGCGATAACGAGCCTTGTGATAATACGTTTTATTTGGGCCTATCTGACCCTAGCGCTCACATTTAATTTGTTTTTGTTTTATTTTTATTGACGCCATTACAGTTCCTATCTCCGGTGCAAACTGTGTCGGTACATAATTATTTAAATTAATTGTAATTTATTTTATATTTAGTTCTAAAGGAACAAACACACAAAATAATCTTTATTCAAAGAACTTATTACAAGCTTTTATTATTGCATTTTTATGTTGTTGCCGAGACGAACTAGCAAGAAAGTCGAGTAGTTATTCTTTTCAATAGGCAATTTGAACTCATAGATATAATAGTTATTTCAATACAGAATTCATATATTAGTCTAGCAATTATCCTGAATACTCTGGCAACTGTCTTTTTTCCATAATTATATTCATTATGGACTCGTATTATCTATTTATTCCATAGTCAGTTCTACCCTTCATTATTAACTCCCTCATACCCTCCTTTTTCTAGAAATTGGTAAAGAAAAAGACAAACGCAATAGATATTTATATACTCATGACAACACAAAGAAAATTGTATCAAATATCAATTGAATTATCAATTGCATGATAGACATTCAAATTCAGAAAATAAAATGTTTTATTGTAATTTGTAATCAATGTATGTATGGTTTTCTATCTCATAATAGTTTTTATTACTATTTACATTTTTGGAGTGAGGGACGGTTCTTCCAGACACTCCTTTAAAAACAAGTAGAGCTTTCTGCAAAAAAAATAAAAGCATCTCTTGTAGAAGCTAAAAATCACACAATGAAACTCATAATAAACAAATATTAATACTAAATCCCATTGAATAACAATATCTTGTATCCTCTTTACAGCAGATTTTTTAGAAGTGAATAAATAATTAATTAGCCTTCTGCTAAAAAATCAATAATTTATGTATTTGCTACCTCTTTAACTTAGAAAATTAAGGTTTTCAAAAGATTTTCAATAATTTAACTTAAAGATAATCTCCGAAATCGTACTAAATATTCTTTTAAAATAATAACTTCTTTGTTATAAAAATTAGAAGTGGAAAGTCAAAGATCACACAATTTAACTCCATAAGAAACGAATAGATAAAACACTTTAGCTACCCTACAACCATTCATCTAGTCCCCAAATAATCTCTAACTTTTATTTCCGAAAACAGCTTAAACTAAATTGTTTTTAAAAGTTTTCAATGAGCATTATTCACTTCAGAACGATATAAATCGTTTGAGAGGGACAAACATACCGGTTCTACATGTGAGGGAAAGGGAGGGGAGTCACAATGGGAACAATTTATGATTCTGCTATTGTTTCAAGTACAGTGGATATTTATAGCTGTATTTGTTCATGATAATGCGTATGTACATAAAAATACGTTTGCATTCAAAGTATCCGGTTTCTAATGGTCTAATTTTGTGGTAAAATGTGTTTTATTACTATATATATCTATTCCTTCAATCTCTGTAACAGAGCTGTGCTGTCGAACTTTTTAAAAGATTTTTTTACAAAAATATGGAAACGGAATAACAATTTTCAAAGCAGTTTAATAACATATTATTTGCATATTTCTGCTTATTTTCGGATACCTATAAATGCCTAAGAAGTGCAAGTCCTACAAAGGATAAGAATGTCCGATTCTATAAACCGGAATAAAATCACAAAAAACATACCAATTACAATTAAACCTTTTATTAAGATCCATTTCTGAGTAGCCTCAAATTCTTTGGCTTTTTTTTGGTCGTAGTTGAATATTATAAAAAATTCTGAATTCGAAAGTTTATTTACCATTACTTTATTTTTTCCATACAAAAAGGAATTTAACTAAAATTTATACATAAAAAAAATCTAAAAAACATATGTTACACAAATGCTATTGTGTAATCATTAATAATTAATGAATATATTAATGAAATTTGACTTGACTTGATCTTTCGGTCGAAATTAAACTATATTACATGACCTATATTGTTATTTGTATGATTTAAATGCCTTGCCATAAAATTAGAATAGATTAGAAAATATTTTTATTCAATGAAACTTTTACTTATGAATAGTAATTTTTTAATTTACCACCACCGGTTCGGAAAGTCGATTCTATCGAGAAGATACCGGCAAGGAACTCGATAGTTACTCTTAAAATTAAAAAAAATATTCAATTGTTTGCCATGGCCTTACATGCCCCTATCATGAATGTCAATGTATATATTGTATTTTGTATCATGATTAAATAAATAAATTTTATATGCTTTCTATTCTCCAATTCTTGTCATATCGACCTCCCCTTTTTAAAGAAAATCACATTGTTTGTTGTTATTGCATACTTGCCTGTTAATGCATGATTACATCATCAAACAAGCCTCCTCTTCTATTCCTCTCTCAACTTCACATATTTGATCCTCTCCTTCCTTCTCCTTCAAGCCGACAAGGCATCTGCGATATTTTCATGTCGTAAATGTTCATGGGCTGCGGTCAGTCACTTAACATCAGGTGAACCACATGCTCCGCTTGTCTGCTATAAAAAACCTCAGATAAATATTCTAGAAACCAGCCTAATTTATTAACTCGACTATTTTACGTCATGTTCCACAACCTATGACCTTTTATATCGACGATTTCCCATCAATGAATCACCTGGGCCATTGATACCAGCTGATGGGGCACCTGCCTATACGCGACTCATTAATAACTTTAATAACGGGGCTTAAGCGGAACGGTGATCACACTTTTGATTACGAAAGGCTTAGAAATTGGAATAATTGTAGAATCTGTCGACTGTGTGTGTATTTTTATGACTATACTAATTACTGTCCGCGACTTGTTGTATTTGGGATCTATAGATCAATAATAATAACTCGTCAGTACCTTAACTTTTTTCAATTTAACAAGATATTACACCGACTTTGAATACATTTCAACAAAAATAAAATAAAAGTTAATTTTTACTTTTTGTATGAGGAAGTCGGTTCTATTTTTTTAAAAAAAAAGTTACTATTTTTCCATTATTAGTAACCTGTAAAGGGTTCTTACAGCAGAACTAGTCACGATGATTTTTATGGTTCTTTACGATTAAAGTATAGGATACTTCGTGAAAACAAATAACTTATAACGTATTACAATAATTTACAGAGATGACAAAAAGAAAACAATGGCCCAATTGGAGTCGTCACGGATGTGTAGCAAACCCGTCAGATATAATTGCAGAATTATATTTTTTAGCTCTGCGCTAATTGGCCGATCGATGGTTGAGCCCATTTGCAATTGTGATTGGTGCGAAATTGCATTGTTTCTATGCTAAACAGTAAATGCGTTTTAATTATAGGGTACAAGTCAGAGGCGGAGCGAGTTTTGTAAAACCAAACAGTAATATGCTTGAAAAATAGTTATATATAGGCACAGTTAAAGAAAAATGTTTTGAAATAAAGTCTCTTAAATTGAAAAAGAATGAATTGGTAAACAGTGACAATTTTTTTTGTGTTAGTAATAATTTCCAATGAACACATCGCTTGCTAGTACATGTTTATTATCTAATGTCTCGTACCAGTAAGAGACTAATACAACACTTACAACCTATTCTATAAAAGTCCACGCCACAACATTTGAGAGAGGGTGAGTAATGAGTTACAATACTAAAGACAACAAATAAATGGCGCTAGTATACTTTATGAAAATACCAATAACTAATAACAATTATAATAAATTAAAAGAGCAGCGTATGCAGATTTTTCAAAGAAAGTTTTTACCCCAAAAGTTGAAAGAAAGAAAGAAAGAAGAAAGAAAGAAAAATCATTTATTTGACGGACAATTGCTAATTGTTATCGATTTCATCGACTTGGGTCTTGGTTTAAAGAACTTTATTAATTCATCTCAAGACTGCCAACTACTGAGAGACTCGAGCATTGCTTATGCTGATGAGTAGCTTGGCATTATTTAATTCACTTTATATAAAAGAACGTCATCTTCTAACTTGCACCAATTGCACAGTGCGTCGGTTGTCATGCAAGCGCTTTTTGCGAATTTACGTAACTGTTGCTACGCCAGATATTATCTTGTTACTTTGCTGCAAAGTAAGACAAAGTAAAAGACAACCTAGCTTTGTACTTAGTTAAAATAGTTTTTTCTGGTCTAATAAGTGAAGTTTTGATATGTATAATTACATTTTTTATATATATTTTGTTTATTGTATAATCACATATTTTGTTTTACGTTAGCGTAGATTTTGAAAGATGCGTCACCGGTCTGCCTTTGTTGAATTCGGTGGATTCAACACAAGAAAAGACTAGGAAATGTGGAAATTAAGAAAACTGTCACAAGCAGTAATTACCCAAGTTTCTTTATTTCGTAATTAATAATCAAATCAAGCTTATATCAAAGTTAAAGCGCCTTAAGCATTAAGTTTGTAAGCTGACAGCTGGGACCGAACCAACGTGCCTCACAAAACAAACTTCTCAATTCTAAATAATAATTATAATGTTTCCTAACCGATTTGGGCACCCAAACTCAACAGAAACTAAACAGCTACACGATAGATATATAATACCTCCCCTAATTTCGACCATGGTGACCAGTCTCTGGGGAGACTAGCCAACTGCACAAGAGATATTATAGTGTACAAGTGAACGCGTAAAGTGAAAGGGCACTCTCTATTCATTTTCTCTCATAATTTGTCATTTGTATTTTTTTATGTTACTGTAGGCAAGCGAAGCATTCAGTTCGCCTGATATTAAGTGACTGACCGCAACCTAGACTTCAGATTTAAGCACTATATTCTAGAACTAGGTGTGCCTCGCGGTTTCACCCGCTTAAATTCCCGTTCCCGTGGGATTTTTAGGATAAAAAGTTTCCTATGTCCATTCTCGGGTTCTAAACTATATTGGTGCAAAATTTCACAACAAATCAATAGCTTAGGCGTGAAGAAGACATACAGACATACAAACATAGCTACTTTCCCATTTATACTATTAGTAAAGAAGTAATATCTATTTAAAGGGTCTTTATTTATTATAAATGTATAATTCGAAATCGAACTAAAGGCCTAACCTAACGCTCTTACCACACCACCACTTATCACTAAACATACGCAAATAGCTAGTCGTGAAAAAACGTTAAATTAAGTATTTAATAACAATTTATTGTGTCCGTACAACGTAATTGTCGGTTGTACGTATAAATTAAAGATAACATAGTTTCTCTTTATTTGTCTGTTTGGCCGGAATTCATTCGCTATTTCAACTATATGGTACACTGCAGGACATCAAAAACGCACACTCTATTTTTTCCCAAAATTGAAATTATAAAAAAAAATATATTTTTATCAACGAACAATTGACATGTGTTTTTTTATAATTAAAAATATAAAAACGAAGGTCACTATTTTCACCTGCCGATCAACATTTAACGGAAATTTTATAACATTTATTATAAGCAGATGTAGCTTTGATTTGTTCGTTTATCAATGATAGGAAACCACGATAATAATGTCAAGGATCATTATATTTACACCTGCTAAAAATAAAACTTGTTTTGATTTTGCAGATTTAATCAAACATAAACACAAGTTTTTTATTATGCTATTTAATTACTGCTTATCTAGACAAAGCGATACTTAATTAGATTGACGTCATTCCTACCCATTATTCTCTTTTAATTACTCAACGTCATAGAAAGTGTAACTGCTTGTATGCAATTTTAAAATCAGATCAACAATTTCGTTTTGTAAATGAATAATGCGTGACGTATACTCGTATATATTTTTAGTAAATAATACTTTTACACCTCGCAACAAAAGTAATAAATAACACTGACGTTTTCATGACCAAATTAATACAATGCAACAATAATTGATAGAAAAACAAGGAAAATTTATGTAATTATCCGTTCAAAACAAATTAGCGATGAAGATTTATTAAATTATTCCGATCGTCACTCATTATAAAATAGTAAACAATAATGTTATTTATCGCTTACACTTGTTTACTGCATACCGTCCTGACACACCCACTTTGCATCCGTCATCTATGACTTGACTCAGGCTAGTTTTAAACGTGTTTCATCTATTATAATATCTATTTTAGAGGACCAAACATTCGAATAATAACATTATTAAAATGTTGAGAATAAAGTATTAAATTTTCTTAGAGGAAATCTTACAAAATTCTAACAGCCCTTTTCAATATTCTATCTTTCCCTTGTTTTGCTTACTAAAGTAAGGTAAATTTATCTATTTGCACTAACATTGATTTCAATACGCTGTCGACCGATAGCTTTTGTAATGACTTTTGACAATCAAATGTTCTTTAATCTGAGATTACTATCTATTAAATAACCTATCCATAATCTTTGATACATTATTGAAAACGGCCGTAAATTTATTTGATTTAGAGCTAAGAAATTTAAAATCTAGTGCCTTATTTATATCGTCGTTTCCATTTTGGTCCTAAATTAAAATGAATTCTTGATGTGCACTTTTAACGCTTATAAGTGTTTTAAAATAGGTTACTGTAACCGCGGTATAACATTATGATTTAAATAATGTGTTGCTATTAACACTTTTTAAATTTACAGGCCAATTCATTACCCGTATCTCTAAATCTTAACCCAGTAGCAAAATTAGCATTTTAACAGGTATTCCGAGATCTCCGGAAATTAGCGTCCGATTTATTTGGCCAGCACTGTACAGAGTTATGGTAACTACACCGTGGCACGCGACAACCGAAACTGTTTTTTGTTATTTGTAATACTTCCGCACAATTAAAATATTTCATAGGGCTCTTTTGTTTTCGCCTATTTACAAGTTTTATGAGCGCGTGTAAGGGCTTTTCATTTTTGCAATTGTTCACGTATTTGTATATATGTAATATGTATGAAAACGCTTCTATATAACAGACAAAATACACTTACATAATCTTGTTGTTTAATTTAAAAAAAGGTGTTTCAATATGTTTTAGTGTTGTTGTTAGCTACACGAAACATATCTATCTAGTCACAATTCTCAGACTGACAGTTTAATGGGTATCGAGTAGTTCCCTAGAATATCTTCCACATGGATGATCAAAATTTAACCAAATTTCTATGGGACCACATAGAAACTCCATATTTTGAATACAAAAAGAATTATCTAAATCCGTCAATAAATGGCGGAGATATGCGGTAACATACATACAAATACGAATTGAGAACTCCCACCTTTTTGTGAAAAAAACTTATAACTAATCGCTACACTAGTTACTGAAAATATAAACTACTACAAGACTCATATTACTACCAGTTAAATCGAAGCAAATCTAAGTTAATCTCATTAGATACACATTAATATTAAGTAGACGTTCGAAGTAAGTCTACTTCATATTAATGTGTATCTAATGAGATTGCATAAATACTTGTGTTGCGTGAAAATAGACAATTTAAAAATTACTATATTAATTCATTATTAACTGTTGGAGATTCAGGGTAATATTTGTTATATTAATACTATTTGTGGTTCTTAATTACTGAAAATAATAGTAAATGAATTGAATTGTAGAATTCATTCTCAACTTTTGTTATCATCGTTTCCAACATAATGTTTTAATCTATACATATAATAAAATCGTAGACTAGCCGTGTCTGTACATTTAATATTTTCGAGAAAAAATTTGTGTTTCGTGTTTCATTTGTGATTCTAAACTCAAAACAATGATTTTTAGAATTTTTGTCTGTTTGTCTGTTTGTCTGTTTGTCTGTTTGTCGGGCGTTTGTACGCAGTCAACTCCGAAACGGCTTAACCGATTTAAATGCGGTTTTCGATTATTTACTACAGCAAGTCCCCCGGAGGTTTTAGTGTTTGTTTCATTAAAATCGGTTAAAAAATAAAAAAGATATGAGGGTTCAAAGTTATCCATCAAAACATCATCAATGCGCGTAGGTACATTCAGTTGAACCTTTTTAGTTGTTGTTTGCACAGTACTTTTTAATGATAAATAAAGCCTTCCTTTAATCTCCAAAGTAGATTATGATCATGGCGGCCAATCACAACAAAGACTAACCAACATGCAGAAGTTATTATTTGCGTCCATAAGCAAGAATGCGTTAAATGCGTGCAAACATACAAGTCTTTTTCATTCTAGAAGTATACGACAGATATCGAAAATGTAAATATTTTGCACAAAAAAAAAAATAAAGAGAATTATTAGGATTATACAAGCATGAACAGTGACACTTTTGTTATATTTCATTTAGGATATACTTCGGACTTAAAATATAACAGTTATTAAATCGTAAAGATTGGACAGTTCTTCTATACATGTAATAAAACAGTAACCGAACCATTTCTGTACATTGAATATTTTTCAAAAAGAGTAATTGATATTCAGTATGTATGTTCTATAGTTACCAAAACCATGGTTAATTTTTTTTTCTGTTTGTCTGTTTATCTGTTTGTATGTGCGTCGATCACGTAATAACCACGGGGCAGATTTTTATAAAATTTCACATGCTGATAGACCAATATTAGGTGCAACTTATAAGTTACATTGAGGTTTGGTCAAACCTATTTCCATAGAAAATTATTAAAAAAACTATAGACATGCGCATATATCACTGGTCCTGCGATCGTAATTTTTTTAAACTTTTGTTGTGCCCCCCTAAAAATACAGAAATTAGTAGCCCACGCGTGCGAAGCCGCGGGCGGAAAGCTAGTCTTATAATAATATTTTACAGTAGTATTACTCAGCAATCTTCCTGTAAATATTTTAAATCTAATTTTTCAATCGATTTAATTAAAATAATTAAATATTACTTGAATAGATAGTTATGGGTCCAACATAACCACACTATAGCAAATAAATCATTAACATTATATTTTCAAGCAAACCAAACTTATTTACTAGTTTTATAAATCCGTAAGACCGAAGTCAGGTAAGGTCGGGCAAACAAGCTAACGTAGTTACTGTAACTGAGTTCCAACTGAAATGTGATTTTGCCCCAATCCCCTCTAATGCGCGGGAAATACGTTTCAATTGACAAAAGACAAAGACAAAGACAAAGACAAAGACAAAAATAATTTATTTACCTCTGCACAAATACACAGTGGGATAAATTAAATCTTAAATGTAACTTAAATCTAATACAGACATGACGAGTCACGACTGTGCAATAGCACAGAGCCAAATGAGGTGGCCACTCAGCATATGCCTCGGCGTCAATGACAACCGAAGCGCTGATTTTCAGTGGCCCCTCTTGCCACGATTGGAGTAGAGGTGTATAGAAAAATATAATAATAAATAAATACATATAAAAGAGGTTGGAGTGGGTTTTACATTATTACTAAAATACAATTACTTATATAATATATGTATAGATAATTTATATATATAATACTAAATTTATACAAAAGACACATAATACACATTAAGGATATAAGACATAAAGAACCTTTCAAAAATTGGAAATCTTTATATTTTCACCAAAAAAAGAAAAAGAGAGACAAACATGTAAAGAACAATTATTAATGGTAAATATTAATTATTAAAAATAGCCATATATTCCATTTTCAAAAATCAGGATTTGAAAAAGAAATCGTGTGTATAAATTTTTTATTACAATATTGTATAGAGGATCCAATTACTTCTGTCTGGTAATCTCGTAAATAAGCGAGATCACCAGAAAATTACGAGATTACCAGAAAATTAATTGATAGATTGTATTGTGACTTCTTGGTGGAAATGCATTTTAAGTATTGAATTAAAGACTTTTAATTTTTTACACTATTTCCACTATTTATTTTAAAAAACATTATTTAATTACAACCGGTTTCGAGAATTCATCATCAGGTAGTGATCATCGGAAATAAGCAATTCATATATAAAATACGCAGGTGAATCGTAAAACGTCAGGTAAAGCCGGGTAAACAAGCTAACGTAGTTACTATAACTGAGTTCTGAAATGCGATTTCACCCCAATCCCCTCTAATGTGCGGGGAAATACGGGGAAATTGGAAATGTTTTTACTTTTACCGACGGATAGAAATGTCCTAAACGTCCACGTTTAGATAAGTAATTGAAAGACAGTATTAAATAAAATACTAATTATGAAACCACTGAAAAGCTTATGATAATAAATCAATATAGTTGAAATATTTATTTATTGGAACCACTAACTTACATATACATAATGCACTACTTACAATAATACCATACAAATCTCTTACACACTCAAACCCTAACACGGCCACATTTACACGCACACACACGAACACACACACACACGCACAAACACACACACACACACACACACACACACTATTTACACGCGTGCGCAATATTTAGAAATTTGTTTTTATTTTTTTTTTTGTATAAGTTTCATAAATATATTTCACTTTCTGTTGGAAAAGTAAACACTCCTCAATGTACTTTTTAATTTGGGAGAAGCCGCTGGCTCCCGACATACAGTTTTTCTTTTAAACTAGTTCGGGAGGCTATGGATTCATATAATATTGTATCAAGTGTTTTTTAAGCCAATAAATGAATTTGTATTTATTTGTATTTACTTTAAAGGATTTTAAATACTTACGGCAACATTTTGTGATTTCATGTTTTAACAAGATCTGTATGTTATTTTTCTTTGCAGATGTCACCTGTGTTGTGAGCTGTCATCAAAGTTCTATAAAAGAGTAGGCGCGTTCAGTATCTGGGCGCATTTGTACCGATTGCGCCTGGTGCTCGAACGTCTTATTGACGTCACGAGTCACGACCCATCTACCCTCACATTGCTAACAGTCGTTATGACTGGCTGTGATTTGTTGTTAACTGACTTATTCTATATTTGACCAGTCTTGAAGAATCACAGTACATTCGACGTAATTTTACATAGCCCATCTATTAGTTTATAACAATACATTATTTTACATATTTTATTAATGCGCGTAAGTTCGATGATCAAGATGGCGCGGCCGGCCATTGACAACCTTTGTAGAACCTGAAAGATTTTAAAAAATAATATTACAATGTGCGTCATCAATATTTATTTTATTATATACTAGCTGCGCACCAGGGCTTCGCTCCCGTGGGAATATCGGGATGATATATAGCCTATAGCCTTCCTCGATAAATGGGCTATCTAACACTAAAAGAATTTTTCAAATCGGACCAGTAGTTTTTGAGATTAGTGCGTTCAAACAAACAAACAAACAAACAAACTCTTCAGCTTTATAATATTAGTATAGATATTGTGTATTATATAATTTGTAACTGTTGTTTATGTATCTAGATTGTGTGACAAAATATATATTCAAGCTTAAATATCCTTTAAAGTATTTTTTTTATCTGTCTTTCTTTCTCTTTCAATATGAACGTTATATCAAGACTTACAGTTCAAAATAAACAAAGCATAAAACTAAATACAGAGCTACAAGAAGTGATTGTTTTATGTTTGCACGCTGCATACAACCGATACTAATGAGCCGTGAAATTTCTAATGCCCGGACACGCAACATCTCATTGTGTGTATAATAATACTTAATTGACAATGACATTTGTACTTAACAATGAGTTAAATTATTTACAACCTTTTTTTCATTAATAAATTTAGGTTTTTCATAATATTCTTTAAGTTAAATAATATATTATTTTTTTGCTAATTAGTAATCTACTTTACAATAAAATACAACTGTTCATCAGGGATTATGTAGATTTACTCAAATCGGTCTAGTAGTTACAGAGCCTATTCAATACAATCAAACAAATCTTTACTCTTTTTATTAATATTATTATAGATAGAAATGTATGCGTTTTACATATTTTGTACCAGAATTCCAACTTTTATTTGAAGTGAGGTTGAAATCCGCCATATTGAATTTACTTGTCAATTTACCTTGACAAGTGGAATTGAACGAAACATCGAATTATGCGCTCTTTGCACACACTTCTAGAAATCTATAAAAATATAGATCAGATATAGGTATTATTACTTTTTTCTTAAAATACATTTTCTTGTATTATAAACCAGTTACAATCTAGTCTACTGCTAAAATACTTATATAAGAGCGTGTTATTAACATAAAATAGAATCACTATTTGCCAAAAATAGAACTGACTCTGGAACTACCATATTTTCTTAGTTTATCCATATCTCCGAAACTACTCGATCAATTTTAATGAAACAAACAGTTTCTTAAGTTAAAGTGTACCTAACTTTGAAATGTAGAATCTTAGAATTTTATTATTTTGTAATAAAACCCTACTAGTTTAGTATTTTTGTATGTTTGTCTATTTGTAACTAAAATCAGCAACAGACATAACGACGTTTTTATTAAAATAAATAAATTTTGGGATAACTTTTAGGTAAAATTTGTTCACGGCCTGGCTCATATATTATATTTTTCCGCCTTACTTGATATTTATCATACATAATATTATATATTACACAATAGTTATATATTGTATTTATTGCTCTAATATACACGTAAAGTGTAAAGCAGCACGTAAAGTTTCATCCAAATCAGTAGTTTTTGCATGAAAGAGTAACAAACCTTTGCATTTATACTATTCAGATTACACCCTAATTCATCTACACAAAGTAAAACTTGTCAGTCTGTATAAAGCTCGTAATTTCTGCTATCAGATGTTTCCACGTCGCCGCCTCCGAATATATCACCAATTTGAATAAAATATTATATTACACATCTGAATACTCCGTGGAAGAGAAATTTAACAATAAATATAGCCTGTCACTTAATGCAACTTTCTTATTGAGAAATAATTCTTATTCGTTGCAAAGTTATAATCTTGACTTTTAAGATTCTTAGATAATTTATATTTTGTATTATTATTTGTTACCTCTTAATGGAACTGCATCTTAATTTATTTGTAAAAAAACATTTCACTAATGGCAAAGTAATTTATTTTCTATTCTATAATAATTATTTATTCACAAATTTACCGGTTTCGAACACCATCTTCAGTAATACATTTAGATATTTAAATACATTTTTTTCTACAGAAACTTATAACGTTCAAGTTAATAAATATTGTAAGTAATTGAAATAGCTTTGCATAAAATTTGATGCAAACATTCTTGTTGATCTATATGTAGTATAATGTATAGAATCCATTTCACACAGCCCAAGACACGGTTGAAACTAATTTTACTAATAGGATAACTCTGAATATAGAATAGCACTGTTTTCGTAAAAAACTATACCTATATCACAGATAATATAATACTATGCTAGTACCTATGTCAAGAGACTGGTACTTGAAATAGGTTTAAATAGCCTGTGTTACAAGGCACCAGGGCTCCCTTCACGGATATCTATATAATATATAAAAGAAAGTCGTGTTACTTACTCCACTTATAACTCAAGAACGGCTGAACCGATTTAGCTGAAAATTCGTAGGCAGAAGGCTTAGGACCAGGAGAATGACATAAGATTTTAGACCTTAGACTTTTAATCCCGGAAATCCCACAGGATCGGGCTATATACGCGGGCGAAACCGCGGGGCACAGCTAGTAATTCGATAACAAAGAAAGCAAAACACTAAAAAAGAAAGATTTCTGATATAAGCTATATTTTATATTGCAATTTGATTCCGGAATTTAGTACACGCACAATATACCAAACTATTTTCTGCCAATAATTATTACATCTATTCCCATCCCCCACTAAGAGCAGCCCCGATCGACAAATATCCTCCGATCGTCCGTTACGGCCGGTAATCCATAACCGAGGCCCGATTATAACAAGATGGCCGCCGACATCCGCTTCCGTGACAAATGGTGCACCGAGAGTGGACAACAACTGACCGGGCTGGGGTGGACAACCTTTGGATATGTATATGATAAAAATAACATAATTTTACAAATAAGTTTACTTATCTGCGTGGCTCACTTAACCTAAGACTTCTGGGTTCAATTAATCAATGTTTCTTTGTTTGTAATGAATAGGCTCACAAACTACTGGACCGATTTTAAAAATTATTTTACCATTCTAAAGCTACATTATCCACGAGTAACATAGGCTATATATATAACATTATGCTACGGGAGCCAAGCCGCGCGGATCAGCTAGTAAGCTTTACAAAGAAATTAAAAATCATATAAAAGGCGTAGATGTGCGGCTCTTTATTTTCTCACTAAATAAGTATTTAATGCATAAGTACTTTCTTTTAATCCCTTATATTTGAAATATTAAAAAAAGCAGTTCAATAAAAATCCTCTCCATTCAACCAAAAAAATGTTTTCCTTCCAAAAGTTGAATTAAATCATTATTCCCGTACCATAAACCCATTCGTTACAGATAACATTATGTAAAACCAGCATTACGGTTCGTAAACTTTAAATACAGCGATTACGTGTTCGTGCCAAAGGTCCATAACCGCTGACATCGCATTTTATCGACGGCATTATGAACGTTTGTTAGTTTTTGCTATTTTCCTAACTTAGGAAACACGTCTTTGTGACCTTATTTCAATTTGTGCTAAACCTTATACTTAGTTAAATAGGTATAGTATTAGTAGATCAAACCGATTAATCAAAAAATAAATCTTTTTTCTGTTGTTGTAAAAGTCTAGCATTTTATCTTCGGTATCTCGTTTTATGGCGATAACTTGTTTCCTTAAGATTTTACCACATAACACTACTTTTTATTCGTTTTTGCTCTTTATACAGTTATGAAACTATTTTTTAATCTTTAATTATTAAAGCGGTATTTCAGTTAAGAATCACTACTTCAAAACACATTTATTGATTTGTGATAACTATTCCTACCTAAAAATTCTACATTTCAAAAGTTGATTTAAATCATTTTCGATACAAACTTGTATAAAATTAAAGTAAAAATAGTGATAATGTGTTCGTGCCAAAGGTCCATAAGCCCTGACATCGCATTTTACTTTATCGACGGCACTATGAGCGTATTCGTTACTTTTTGTTTGCCATTATCTATCCTTCTAATATAGATAGCGAAAGTTTGTGTGTTTGTTACTATTTCACTCAAAAACTACGGTATCAATTATGATGAAACTTGGCATACATATAGGTAAGGGTTCGGAATAAAATACAGGCTACTTTTAATTTCAGAGTTGCCACGGAATCAGAAATTAGGCGGGTGTAACCGCGGTTTGCGGCTAGTTTTATATAATAGTCGTCTAAATCTTGATTTCTGAAAATATTAATAAATATATGAGACTCTGTAATAAGATAATAGAACTATATAAAAAACCGAAATAACCTTAACAGTGTAACAAATAAAAGTTACATCTTAATTATTGTAGAATTAAGGAACTTATTACGTATTTCATTAAACAATTATTTTTATCTAAATTGTTAGTTGTGTAAATTAGGTACAACATAAATTGTGATAAACTGTATCAAATATTATGTAAGTTAACATTTAAGCCTTATATAGTTCAAATAGATGAAAGAGACTATTCTCCACAACACAGGGAATCCTAGTGACCTAATCCTAGAGACTATAGTGTACTGTCTTATCTATGTATATGCTTTAATAACAATAAAGATTTTTTCAAGTAACGAAACCCACAACCAACTAAATGTGTGTGTATATAAATAGCTGCTACATAATTGCAGATAGAAATTACCATCTTAAAAATAGAACTAGTCATTACCGTAAATAAAAAACTCCGAACATAAAAACAAACTTTTATCGCCTCAAAAAACAACAAAACAAAAAGTTACTCGTAGGGAAGACTGACCGCGTGATTTACATCGAAAACCTCACTTACTGATTGTTTTTCTTTACCTTTATTTAAAGTTAATAAAAGAATATGTCACTTTTTTATACAAATACTAGCTTCTTAAAAATACATTTATGCTAACTTAAAGGAGTCTAACTTTACTCGGTATCGGTTGAGCTAGGTCACTGATACAAAAGCCAAAAAATTTTATATTACATAATTTAAAAATATTGTATTCGCTATTAACCGATTATACCATGCCAGCTAAAACTAGAACTAAATGTTCACAATGTAAACACTACCCTTTGAAATAAATGAACATTTCTCATCCAACATCGATCGAGCCAGGACACTATTATTATTTGTATAATACAGTCATAGATTAGAGAATAAAAGGCTGATGGAGTGCGCCGAAGATACGAGTGACGCTGAAAAGCAAATACAAAAATGTTTGTCTAGACTGACGTAACACGTCACGAAGGCGTCGTAAATTTTCTTTTAAAAATGCGGTCTTGTAATAACATTGTAAAATTTGATCCCAAAAGCAAAATTAAGAAGATGGTTTATCTTTTCACATATAACTAAAGATGCTTTGACTTATTCAATTTTTTAGTCCAATCAATATCTGGTAACATAACACGCACACAGATGCACGTGTACGTACGAGTAGTTAGCATCACTCGAGTCTTTAGCACACTCCATCTTTTATTCTCTAATCTGTAAAGTATTTAAAAACATTCTACTTTGCTATACCATCTATGTATGTATTACTATATATACCATCTCAGCTAAAAATAGAGCTTGTCATTACCGTAAATAACAAAACTTGTAACGTAAAAACTTCCAAACTTTTATCACAAAAAACAGGCAAACAACACTACCTTGTTTATCAGAAAGTTACCTGTAGGTTAGAGTGGCCGTGAGATTTACGTCATGGGAAAACCTCCCTTACCGGTTGTTTTTTAGGGTTCCGTACTTAAAATGGGACATCAAATAGGTAAAGTTGGACCCTAAATTACTAAAATTGCTAAGCCTCCCCTGTCTGTCAATCTGTTTGTCACAAGGCTGTATCTCGTAAACCGTGATAGCAAGCTGAAATTTTCACAAGTTATTGACCGAGCGAAGCGAGTCCTCCGAGTCGAGATGGCCCGGCTATGTATGTTTGTATGTAAGTATGAAAAACTTTGTCCTACGATAATTGGAGTATTGTTTTCCGATTTATAAAAGAAAATGTCGAGTACAAAGATCGAATAGTTAAATGTTTGTCCGAGGATAGCTGGAATATAGTTTATTTATATAAAATTTTGAGTACAAAAATGAGCGAAATCGAAATAGTAACAAAGATATCCTACATAGAAAGGTAAAGGTAAGGGGTTGAAATAGGTTATTTTCATGAATATAGGCAACGTTACAACGCGAGGTCTAGCTCAGAGAAATTACTGAAAAAAAAAATATTATGGAAACCCTATATTCGGAACCCTTCGTGCGCGAGTCCCACTCGCGCTTGGCAGGATTTTTCATCTTTAATTAAAAAGGATTTTTCATAATGAATCTCTCCTTCTATTAAATAAGTGAAAATTTAGGTTTGAGACTGTTAACACAAAATATTAAATTTTTAAAAATCTACTACATAATATACTTTTCTAGCTTCATCCGACGTCGGCTAGCACAGTATCGCAAAAGACAATTTAGTAAAATACATTTTAAAAAAACACATCTGTCTCTTTTACCATGATGTTTAATATTTGTAACAAATTTTGCAACATTTATTTTGTTTAAAAAAAAAATTTCTCTTTGTAGAATAACGTAATTCTTATTTTAATTTATTAGCGACTAGCTGATCCGCGCGGTTTCGCTCGCGTAGCATAATATTATATAATATCTATTTTCCGGGATAAAATGTACCCTATACGGATTCAGAAGAATCCCTCTAAGTAATGGTGAAAAATTTTTTGAATTCGGTCCAGTAGTTTTTGAGCCTATGCAATACAAACATACAAAGGTTTCCTCTTTATAATATTAGTATAGATGAAAAGAGAATTTTGTGTTTTACTTAAAAGGACTTACCTCCGCCACAGGTATATACAGGTATATACAGGTATATACATTTAGGCACCATAATAACATGATCTACAAGACTTCTAACATCAAACTTCCAAGCTTTAATCAAAAAACACCCAAACCTTGTTTATCACAAAGTTACCTGCACTGACCGTTGATTTACGTCACGGGAAATCCTCCCTTCTGATAACGGTGTAATATTAGTTATCGATGCCTTTGTTTTCGCCGGAAAATAAGGTCCCATTTCCTTTGTGCGATAACAATGTACCTGTCAGCTTTTCTTTTAT
Organism: Phoebis sennae; assembly: GCA_001586405.1. Classification (NCBI taxonomy): domain Eukaryota; kingdom Metazoa; phylum Arthropoda; class Insecta; order Lepidoptera; family Pieridae; genus Phoebis; species Phoebis sennae. The sequence continues at coordinate 395,080 of LQNK01000215.1, read as the reverse complement.
CCGCTAATGTGGGAATGTTTGTCTCGCTATTACGCAGAAATGATATAACGTCATGGGAAGGAACTAATAAATATTCTTTATTAGGAAAATTAGGGTAATGGTATTTTGTTTGTATTAAGATTGTGGAGGCATTAAGCGTAAATAGTAAGTTAATACTATATTTTCTATGATTACTAGAAATAGGTTTATAAATGTTTACAGTTAACAGTATGAAATAAGAATAAAAAAAAATAAACGTGAGATTATAAGTCGAAACGTTATAGAATATGTTCTATAATATATTTTGGTAAAATGTTGTAGATTTAAGTATAATAGTAATATTATGTGGACAAAGTAATTTTCTAATTAATTGTTTTGAAGCCTGTGCCTGCAATAGGTGCCATCGTTTCAATTGTTTTTACAAATATGTATAATGTTCCAATATATCAATTTTTATTTACTTATTTTTTTATAACATAATTACCTTAAACTAGAAATATAATATGTATAACTTATTATAAGATAAAATGTATGGTAATCTAAACCTAAGTAAAATTGATAAAGGATAATATAACAAACACTATATAATATTGACAAGATAACACTTTTTAATTTGGACGATAACTTTACAATTTAACAATTTCTGTTTTCATGAATTTCAACATATGCCTCTATACGAGTAATCATAAAAATAAAACAGCCCTTAATAAAGCATAGACATCGCTTAGCACCCCGATACTCTAACCGATTGGCCACAGATAACAAAAGTGTGCTCTGACAGCCCTGACAGATTGACAACCTGACAGAAAGGGCGAGAAATACCTATGAAATGCTTCATACTAACAACGTTTACATATCATACATCTAAAGTGATTTTAATAATATTTTAAAATTCATAAAAACATCTGTTTTCAAAGATCTAGATCAAGCTAGATAATAATAATAATAAACTCTTTATTGTACACCAACAAATGAATTACAAAAATAGCCGATATGCAGTACATTTGAAATTAGTACAATAGGCGGCGTTGTCACTAAAAGTGATTTCTCCCAGACAACCTGTGATGATGGAAAGCTGATAAAAAGAATCATACAAAAGTAGGTGGTGTATTCTTATTTAAATACTAAATACAGAAAAGAAAAATAATAATAATACTATATTAATAATGTTTCTGTAAAACATTAACATAACTAATCATTAATCCTACTTAATAATAAATAAATAACCAGCACATCTAATAAATAATTACTATTTGTATTTCTATACTTTGTAAATTCTGAAACCAGACGAAACATGTCCTATAAAATACTATAAAGTAATGCTCAATATTATATTTTTAGAAAATATATTTGTCACACTTCTCAATACCAAACGTCATAGTGCTCAAAAGAATTTTAGTTATTTGAATCATAGACACGTGTATTTTCTTTCTCGTGTCTATGGTTCGTACTCAGCTTTCCTCCAAATCTATTTATACTTAAAGTACTACGAAAGTACTCGTGCATATTAAACTATGAAATATGACGTTCTCAAAGGTACAAACGCTCGTCGTCTGAAGGGCCCTTAAGCCCGACAAAGGGAGGTCTCAAATAATTGTGATATGTGTCGCCATCGTGGAAACCGCGCCATTTTGAAACGAATGTCATATTTTCGGCGCCAATGTACGCCGTATTATTCGATGTTCGTTAAAAGCCATTTCATAAATGATTATTTTCCCCGTTCTGTTTTCGGGCGATATTTTTTGCTCTATTGCTAATGGATGAGACGATTTGTAGCAGAGGCTTTATATTTTTCCTTCTACACTCGCTGTGCTTCGCGGTTTCATCCGCGTATTTTTCCCGTTTCCATGAGAATATCGGATTCAAAAATATACTGTGTCCTCAGGTCTCAGACTATATTGGTACAAATTTTTATTCAAATCAGTTCAGTGTTTTGGAAGTGAAGAAGAGACAGACAGACAGACAGAGTTACTTTTGCATTTATATCAGTAAAAAGTACATTTTTGTAAATAAATTCTTAACAAATTGAAACAAAAATGTTCGGGTATCTTTTCTATTGTCGTTATTTCAGTTGCGGTAAATGTAATTGTAGAACGTATTGCCTAACTATTGCCAATGATTTGTAAAAAAGCGGTCGCCCATCAAGAAACTGACCAGGCTCAGCGATGCTTACTCATCGTTTAAAGACTGCTACGTGAGGCTATGAAATATCCACTCTGATTTTATTAACACTTTAAAAAAACTTATTTACGATTTCTTATAAATAAGACGCCTCATAAAATGTTGCAAAAAATATTTCACATCAGGACGTTTTAATATCCCTTAAAGTTATTTTAAATCATCTTTACACATATAATTGACTGTTATTTGCCAAATTTTTGCCTCAACTTCACAAATTTAATCGCCTTATAAAACGTCATATTTGAAATTGTAATAAATTTGCAAACCAAATTAATTTCCTTCATGTGAAGACACTTTAATGTTTAAGCCTTGTTTTATTTCGATAATTGACGCAAATTCGCAAGATAACATTGTATGCGACTTTTTTATTTACGTCATAAGTGATTTTTATGTGGAATAATAATATACAAGTGTTATAAAGGGGGAATTTATATGACTTTGAATCACTAACGTACATCATAGTATAAAAGCTCGTTACAGTATATGAGTTCGATGAAAGCATCGCGAGAGTTATACAAAAATTATGAAAAAATTAATAATAGAAGGTACGTAGGTATATTATGCAATCCAAATACTTTTAAATAATATCTAGTCCCAACCTAAGCAAAGCTTGAATGGAAGCTAGTCAGGTAATAAACATACTTAGACATACTTTTTGCAAATACATACTCTAGAGTCTAGAAAAACCAAAAGACAAGAAAATTACAAGGTTCGTCACATGACCTACTCGTGGAGATCGAACCCACACCCCTGACGCAATAGACATTTAACGCATTGTTATTGACGCTTTCATATCACACTTCAAAAATGTGCAACAAATTATTCAAACGTTTTCCATGCCACGTGTACTCGAAGACAACTAATAATATAAGTCTATAAATAATGATATCGTGAAGCCATGTGCAGAAACAACTGATGAAGCGCCAAAACGTGTGTAACGTGGAAATTAAAAGTATTCAATCACTACGCAACGCAAAAACCGGGCAAAGGCGAGACGTACTCACGCACGAAGAGATCCGTAGAAGAAAATCACGTCTTTTCTCTTTATTTGTGACTTACCGCAGCCCATAAACATTTACGTTTGAAAATAATTTAATGCTACTTTTTTTTTTGCTCATATTTTCCCCTCAGGTTCCACTGGGCTTCCTTTAAAATAAAAAATAAAGTAAAATCCATTTATTTTAGACCACAAAAGTCCCCAATTTTTTTCAAGACCGCATAGATAAACACCCTGTATATTCTTCTTGTTCGAGCACATATGAAAAAAAAAACACATCCACATAGTTATATATCAGCGCTGTTTTAGTAAACCACATTCAAAAATGAAATCACAACAATGAGGTATTCACTGACCTTAATCCGATTGTCGTTGAAAAATAGTTTTGTTTAAGCCCGCTGCCACGATGGCTTATGAGCTTAGCGGACCTTTGTTTGCGAACGAGATTCGTTTAAAGTTTTATGATTTTTGTCCTGTTTGTAGTTCGTACTAGTGTCAAATAGACTCGTGTTTTGAACTCTCGTAGAGATGATTAAGTATCAGTTTTATTGGAGTCTTTCTAAAAGTGAGAATTAGTAAAAAGCGCATGGGATGTCTTTTGACCGGTCTGCAATTAATGTTCAGCACAGTATATTTTGTGGAAAAAATTATAAAAGTACAGAAATTCTCGGGATTTTGGAGCCAATACCGGTATTTGTAAACGGTTACCGGTAATTCCCGGGAGCAATCCCTAATCCTGACCAACCCCTTAATTTCGGCAGATGTCGGGTCCGCCGTCAAGGAGGTACATACCGATTCTATTATCATTACTCCCAACTTTACTCGTTAATTTAATCAAAATAATTTTGAGGAACTGATCATACCTTGGCCTATGGTTCATACCCCCACCATATACGCGCTTTATATCTACCTTCTATTTTAAGCCATAATATTAATGATTACTTAATGAATATTAATAAAAAAACGGCTCACAAAAATAGACATAACTAAATGGAAATTTCATAAATAACATCATTAATTTCCGATCTTTCAGAATCCTTTCAAGACCGGCCACCGACCCACTCGTCAACTGTCGAAGTTACTTTAAGTTCACCTATTTGTTATTACGAAATAAATTTACTTTCGGAGGGATAGTCGTAAACCTGATTAAATTGATAATTGAACTGTCTCGGTAAATATTTCTGTATAAGTAAATTTTGGCTTTTCCTCAAATAATTTTTACGAATCGTAAAAAAAAAGGGTTGTGTACAATTAAAGAGAAAAAAGTCCAATCAAGGATATATTTCATCAAGTGCTGGTTTTGCGTAAATAATAAAAGAAGATTCCATATTATTACTTTTTTCTATATCTTAAAGTCTGAATTATAGTTCAAATGATCATATTACTCAACAGTCATAATTTTTTCCTCAAATACTATATTTTTTAGGAATAAATTATTGCAATGGATAGTTCTTTATAAAGGTAAGGTCGAGGGATAAATCCAGATAACCATTACTTTCCCTTTATGTCCGTTACTAAAGTTAGATAACCTAACACAATCATAGTTTATTATGCCTAAGATAAAAACCTTTAACAAAAATCTTATAACACTCACTTTACACGAGAGAGTAAACGATTCTAAAAATAAAAACAGTTTATTAAAAGACTTAAGCATAAAACATTTTGAAAAGTCACCCTTCTCTCAAGAGCATTCTCCAAATGGCAAGCGTGGCATGCCTTATCTCTATTCGAGCTTGCAAACATTTGGGGTGAATAAAATAATTTTAAAGATGTGAACTCAAAAATGTAAATGTAAGTAAGGTAGTCTTGAGAAAGATAAAACTGTACGCATTGCATTGACGAAAGATTTACTCAATGTTTGCCGAATCTCATTATTCCATAATTTTTTCCTAGTTTTAACACTGAGAACTATTAATACTAATATTATAAACAGGAAAGATTTGTGTGTTTGAATTGAATAGGCCCGGAAACTACAGGACTGATGAGATGAAATTGAGAAGAGATTCTTTGAAACCCCAGGAATGGCATAGGATAGATTTTATCCCGAAAATTCTACGGGAACGGGATACGATAAGTCTAGAGAAATTAAGTTCATTTTTATCACACTTAAGTAGTATTTGACGGTGTTTACACTGATATCCTGAAATACTATCAACCCAGAAGAGGCATTATAAACTACATTCAATTAAAAAATTAGGCAAACAACAACACGTACTTATAACGAAACTTTTTTAACACGCAAAATGAAGGATTTATTGTACTTTGATGTGCCAAAACGCAACGCATTCTTAAAATATCGCTCTCAATTCTTAACCAAATTTTACGTCAGGGTTTACTACCAAAACTTATATACATTATGAAAAGCTTCATTTTATCCTCATTTCTTCTTAATCTGGATCAGATTCCACGTCATCATGACTTGTCAGACCAAAACCAGCCCAAGCACATGTACGTAAATTAATTTGCCATTATCAGTTCATAAATCCTCGATTCTTGGTTAAAAATAGTTGTTATGAGAGCTCGGCTCCTTGGCTGCTTGCCAGGAGGTGAGATTAAAGCGCTGGATGGCGCTAGAAAATCAGTAACGACTGGACTTTACCGTGGTTACCATAGAAACGGTTGCTACGCAACGGTTGCTACGGCCATCTGGAAATGTTCTTGTTAAAACTGTTCAAAGATGCTCTTTAAAAAATACTGTCTTCAAAAAAAATCTATAAAAAATTCTTTTCAAGTTTATACTAAATATATATTACTAAAATTATGAACCAGAAGAGTTTGTTTGTTTGAGCGGGTTTATCTCGGGTCCGATAAAAAAAAATCTTTTTTGTGTTAGATTTTGTCATTTATCGACTGTTATATAAAATTTTATACAATACATATTGAATGTGGAATAAAATTGTAATATATTTTATTCCGCGTTAAATTTCTCAAAAACAAAACAACGGTTTCAACTTGTAAACTGACTTCGTAATTTCTAAATGGAAATGTCCTTTGATGAATTTCCGATCGTTTATTTAAAGGTATTTATAACGCGTAATAATTGACAGAGCGAAATAATACCCGTTCAGTAATTAATGGAGATTGATGGTGTTGTTGACAAATAATTCTGGTGGCTTTGTCATCCCTCATAATATAATTTGGCTGGAGCTATTTGCGTGCCAATACTTCTGTAATATCGTGGTATGTGACGTAATTAGTTCAATATGGCGGGATCGAACTAGATTAACATCTTTGATTACGGAATGCATATCAAATTATAAGGTTCTTAATACGTTTGTTACGAAACAAGTTTATGATGTTTATATATTATCTTGTTTATTGTTACATTTTCTTATTTTTTCATTGAAAACATAATATTGAATTGGAAATTATACGCTTTTCAGGAACGGCCACAATACAATAAAAATATTATATAAAACCGTGCTACAATCCGTTAAATTTTGTTTAAAGAATAATAAATAATAGATCACTATTGGTTTTTATTTCTTTAATTGGTAAAGCTTGTCGGTAATATTTTTGAACTAGAACTAAACAGCAATAAATTATCCATTGCAGCGCTTTACAGCAAATTCTCCAGCGCTCGCATGTTTGAGAAGCAACTCGCTTGAGGCTATCCGTTGAATAATATACCAAGGATAAACCAATAACCTATTTACGAATGTGCCGAGGACCCGAATACAATAATTCTTTAATTAGTAAAGAAAATTGGTAAACATGTGATAGAAAGTGATGTTAGATAGAGAGATACATATTGTTATAAGAATTTGTATGTAGGTACGATCAGGTACGATATAATAAATTTAAATAAAATTTTTATCCTTAAATTTATATTAAACATCAGAATTCATATTTTTAATCATTTAGCATTACGATTATATACTGCGGTTTTGACATAAAAATTAATCAAATCAAATTTCAATCACACAAAATTAGGCAACGGTGGCATACATGACCTGCTTTAAGTCTAAAATAAACAAAAAATCAAGAGTTACCTAACAAAATTAAACTAAAAAAGCTGTTTTCTTTCATCTAGAATTAATCAAATTAACGTCACCAAAAGTCGCTTCCTACAACCAATTTGTAATTCCTACACTTTGTATCTCGCTATCCACATGATGTATGTTTCACAAAGATGACACATTCTTGGCAAAAAGTTAATTTTTAACATTGAAATTAATACGGGGACACTCAAGGTCACCTTAATTGAAGCTTGGCTATATAGAAAATAACCATACGGCTTGACGCGATAGGTCACTAGAATTATCTTACAGAAATAGTCTGTTGTTTCGTAGGTACTTCGAGTATTAAATAATGGAGTGATTCTGAGAAGACTTTTAGCTCAATTAGTTGTACATACTGGCGATATTTTGATATTACTTAGATGGGAAAGTAATAACCCTATTTTTGACATTAAAATAAGAAAAATCTAGAACACATAGTAATGTATTTTATCTGACAGGAAGTTTCGAAACAGTTTTGTACTGTTAATTTTTTCCTTACTTTTTTGGGGCTGGCATTTACAACACTTCTGTTAAAAGTTATTATAATTAGGTGACCCACATTCTTCTTTGCTTGCTTTGCCATAAAAAAGCATTTTATTATTTATTAAACTGTTCATTAAATTGTTTGTTATTTATTTATAACGATTATATCGTATTAAATTATAAATAAATGCGCCCGAAATAAGCATCTAATATCGAGACTAATTTTTGGCAACAACAATCATATCAAAATATTATTTCAACTTATGACAGTTCAATAACAAAAAAGCGCGTACGTTTTGGCACGGTGGTAAATAATAGATTTCGTCATTTTAATATTAGTGGTTCTAATTTAAAACACACGTGCAGTTTTCCTGCCACGTGGACATATTGGCGGGAAAATATGACAGCTGACGTCAGTGCGAGGAATTCGTACCGGCCAGTATTTGAAGTGACAGATGACATGAAACCTCTTTGGAGTAAATGCGTTTATATTTGAAAGCACGCGTGTTTTGGGGAATTGCGGTCCCGAGAGAGTTTCGAATGGTTTATGCGGTATTTTATGGCGTGGTGCCGTGCCAACGAGTTCACTTTCGCTTAGACGCATTACCAGTCGTCATGTCTCATAATATGTTTGAAATTGTACCATTAACGTCATGCATTAATGATTTAATTACTTTTAACATCCTTTGAAAAATGATATAACCACTATTTATAATGACTTTAGGGAGCAGTCATGGATATGATATCCGCGATAGTGACTATTATAGTTAACATGACAAAAAAGTTCAATTATAACCACGCAGGAACTAAAGGGTTATTATACTTTTAAAATATTAAAATTTTCCGTGTTCAGAATTATAAATCTTTATGAGAATTTCTTTAATTTCACGTTATCATATTTATATGATAGAATCATGCTGCCTATAATGATTATTAATTTATTATATAAACGTAAGTATGATCACATTTTATGCGTATGGTATGCGTAAAATTTAAAAATGATCCTCTTTCCTTTTACCAAAAAATAACATGAACAAAACATTTCTCGCGTAAAATAATTATCTAATAAACTGAAAAACAAATTACAATCATTTAATTGACTGAAGGCATTCTGAGAATTCGACAAAAAGCGGAAAAAGTCAAATAACTTATTTAAATTAAAACTCAATGATACGTGCACAAAATCTCGTTTATATCGGCAGATATTTCCGTGTTTATATATTTTTAAGATATTTTCAGAGCAGCCTCTAAAACGCCCTGTCGAAATAAGGAAAATATAATGACAAAGGGGAACGGAAAAATTCTCATTTCTCGTATAACGTGTTGTTTTTAAATCTTGGTATCGGAATTTCTCCCCGTGGAAAAATTATATTTGTAATTCAATATAGAGTGTATTGACTTGCAATGGCTTATTTTCCCTTTTTAATTTGGAAAACAATTGTTTTACATTTATGTATGCGGGATGGTCGAGTCTGTTGCTAATGTGAGATCAGGCGATGTATTTCAGATGCTGAATTCACTGCCCTGATTTGATTTATAGATGTGTTTTCTAATATTGGTTATTATAAAATATTTCGACTTATCGGTTTTTACTGCGAGTTTCAAAAACACTTAAACAGATTAATGTAACATTTAACAATCTATATTGTACACTACTTTCTACTAATATTATAAATGTGAAAGTTTTTGTTTGTGTGTAAATCACGTTCTAACTACTGAATAGATTTTCATGACATTTTGTATACTGGTAGACTATTAGCGGGATTAGGTGATAGGCTACTTTTTTCCGGAATTCCCTTGGGATCCACAATAACGTGTGTGAAACCGCGGAGCGTGGCTAGTTTTAAATAAATTTAGGAACGGATGGTGAAATTAGTCGTTAAAATTTAGTATATTTAGTACTATTAGTGCCAGTTATAAATTGTTTACCATTTCACGACAACGAAAATATTAAATTACTTCGATATCAGTTGCTGGCAACAAAGTTAGAATTATTTAACATGGTCATACAATGTTGCCATCTCTATTGCAAGTCTTTATTTACTATATCTATATCTAGTATTTGCATTAGACAAACAAAAATTATACGTTTGACAATCCTCAGTACAAAATCTCCATCGATGGTACAGTTACAATAAAATACAAAACAAAATGTACTAACGCTGAAAATTGGAACGTATAATATTATATCTAGTTACAACTAGGTAATTAAAATTACTATACACAGAAAATATATCAATTACTCATATGTAAGAAAAAAGCGTGAGAAGTTTTTTTTTATTTTTTGTAATGATTAAATTTAAAAGGAATTTTGTAGCGCCCTGACAGGGTACATGTAACATATTGTTACATATAATCAACAAAATATATAAATGCAATATTGTGACATGAAACAATAAGTGGTTTGAATTTGAACTTGAATACTTTCACGCCTCAACCGAAATGAAAAGTCTAACATGCCTCATATCTCGTTCATAGATTTCACTTATTTCCCAATACACCATATGCACTAATTCCACCCTCGTCATACTGCACAAAACCGGTTCCGACCAGCCAAAACCGGTTCAGCAACATCACGTGCCAAGTTCCTTGCACCCGATTCTATTTGCAAATCTCGCTGCGCACACGCATTGAAAAGCTAAGCGCTTTGTATTCAATACGTGATGCCCTGCATAATGTATGAGCTAGGTGGATTCTAATGTGAGGCCTATTTTTTATCTATGTTTAATGGGAACAAAGTTTTTTTCAGGAGACATTTTTTCAGCTGCTTAACGAACGATCGGATGAAACCCTAGTAAAAACATTCAAATTTAAAGGCAATAGATTTGCGGTTCTGATCTTATTAAGTGATTGAAAACAGCCCATAAACATCTGCAACATGAAAGAGTCGAAGTTGCCTTGGAAGGATAAGGAGAGAATTAATGATGGAAAATTGGGGGAGGAGTAAAACAGGTTGGGAGTGGAATGGGATGGGAATACAAGCCTAGGTGGTAAAGTCGGTCTGGAAGGAAGGATAGATTATATTTCTCTATAGATATGGTGTCCTCAAAATTCTAACGCTCATTCCTCAAAAAGAAAATAGGAGATAGATAATCACATGAATAAACATAATATGTTACATATCTATGTGTACTAGCCATACCGTACAGTTTCACTACACATATATGAATAACCTATGCTCAGATGTTTTCTAATAGTGAAAGAAGTTTTTAAAGGTGAAAGAATTTTTGAATTCTGCCTAGTAGTTTTTGTGTGAAAACATTGCAAATAACAGAATCGCCAATGATTCCTCTTTATAATATTAGTATAAATATACTCTACCAAATACTAAAATACTGTAAGATTGACTGATTTGTAAATGCCCTTTGTTATGTTATAATCAAGACACGATATATCATTTATTTTATCTCACCAGGGATTTGAATACCAAATCTGCATAAGTATCCAACCATTGGAACAATAAGGCATTCAATGATGGTGGTATACCAACACCCGTATTCAAACAATACTTGTATTCATATATTCGTATATAGGCCTGTATTCCCATCCCATTCCTCTCCCGTCCTGTCCTGCTCCTCTCCTAAATTTCTATGATTAATCCTCTCCTTATCCCCTCCCCTTCCTTCAAGTCAGCAAAGCATCTCGACACTCTGATGTTGAGGATGTTCATGGACTGCGATCAGTCACTTAACATCAGGTGAACCACATGCCCCGCTTGCCTGCTATAACAAAAAAATACTTGTGTTAGTAAAGTAATACTATGCAAAGTAAGATATTTTTCAATGCGTTCCAAATGACAGTCTTTAATTCAAAAACAATAAGACTTAATTCAAACGCCAACAAAGAGCCAATCAAGCATCGTCTCTGAATAGGTTTAGATACAGGTTTAGATAGGGACCCTGTGCGTTGTGAGAACTCATAGTATAGTGAATACTTTCTTTTTATGCATGCATGCGGTACACCTGATGTTATGTGACTGACCGCAGCCCATGAACATCTACAACATACAAAGTGTCGCAGATGCCTCGCCGGCTTGAAGCAAGGGGAGGAGATAGGTAGAGGATTAATGACGGGAAATTAGGAGAGGAATAAAACAGGATGCGAGAAGAATGGGGTGGAAATACAGGTGTTAGAATTGATCAAATAGTTACTCATACAACAATGATGTAATTCTTGTAACATACACCACGGAAGCATTATTACCCTTTTGTAACTCTGATTGGGACTCCGCAGTTATTGAAACTTGGCCAACGATACAGCTGAGCCTATGAAACACTTGCCAAGTACTTTCTTACGCTTTTAGGATCGTTATCCATGAACAGCTATATAAGAAATAAGATTTAGCTGATTAATTTTCGAGTTACTAAAAATAAGGTAAGACAGGAATTCAGGTATAAATTGAATTCGCTTTAAAATTAAAGCTATAACTATTAATATATATTAAATTATAACTAAATAAAAAAATCTAGCCTACTAGTCAAATTTAAGAAATTGGCTTCGGTAATTTTTAAACCTTAATTTACAAAAAAAGAATCCTGACTCCTCATAAAGTTTAGTTGCGTATACACACTGTCACGTTTGACATTATTTCATTATTTCAGGATATGAGTCTTGATTCTGTAATATAGATTCTACCTTGAAGAATCAGGATATAGGCGTAAAACTAGACAATTTTCTTAATTCATTTCCTTTAATATTTTCTGAATTCAGCTAATATTATCATATTAGCAAGATATATCTTGCCCTACTTCAAGCCTTAAGGTAAGGGATTTATCGAGGAGGTGCACATCAAATATAGGCGTGTGCCCGCTTTCTTGGCCCTTCAACTAGTGATAGATTACATGCAAATAATCCTGGCTAGGGTTACCACAGTGACATTATTTATTTTGATTATTTTTTAACACGTTTGTGTATATCGATTTTTTAATTATGGTCCTAAATATATGATTATACCTTAACTTTATTGCAATATAGCGTACAAGACTAATAAGGTTTTTTTTAAATCTAAATTGCTATGATCAACTTATTCTAAGATAATGTCACTTACTTAATATCTGTTAAGGGGAAGTCACTTCGTTTATGTGCTTTGGGGAAATAGTTCACCATCATTATCTTTGTTTAACACTGCTCTACACTTACTCGAAAGGTTTGGTCCTCTCGTCTTCTCATTCTATAAATAAATAGTCTTTTGGTATAATTGTTTACTATAAGACGAGACAAAAAGAATTTAAATTTGATAATCGTGTAATAGATATTTATAAGTAACGTTAAGTCACTTATAAATAAATAATAAATCGTAAAGTTAAGTATGTAGGAGAAAATAAACTAATTTGCATTTATTATTATTATACTAGGATAAAGAAATGCCTTATATTTTATTAAATAACTTATTACGTTCCTAGCTACAACACAAACTTGTAATTAAATAAGTCAGAAAAACCTTTTATATCCAACTTTAATATATCATATCTACAGTCCTCCAGTTTATCTCCATTTTCGACAAATTATAAATTTTCTCATGCATATAACATTTGACATGTCACCATAGCAGGCAATAATTGAAATATTAATGTCTATATTAATGCAATTTAATAAGCGTGAATTCCTGTTAATTGACGTCTGGATATGTGACAGTTATTTACTTAAGATTTACGTAATTAGTTGAACTATGGGCTCTGAATTCTGCGAATTTTGTAAATAATATAACTAAATCTTTATATATGAAGTATCCCGATTCTGTACACTAAATTAATTCCAAATAAATCAATTTTGTAAAAGTAGAAATTTTGTAAGGATGTTTTTTTATTCTCTATAAAGAAAGATTCGTTAAATGGAAAATAAGATTAGCGTAAAAACCGACTGCCACTTTTAAATATTATCTTGCAAAATGTATATTATCTGAACCATAAAAATAACGTTCTATTTTCATAGTGTTCTACATCTGTTTCTACATTCTTCTATACAATTACTGAATGTCATTTCATAAAGCATTTGTATTGTTTGTGGGACAAAAACTACAACCTATCACTGAACCGAATTGGATGAAATGAATATACAGAGATTGTTTAAAACCCGAAAAAGGACATAGGATAGCTTTTTTCAAGGAAATCCTATGGGAACGGAAGAAATACTCGGTAAAAGCACGGTACAGCTAGCAAGCCATATTATAAGCTATATTACATAATGCTACGCGAGCGAAGCCGTGCGAAACAGCTAGCTTAACAAACTTGTGCCAACCCTACCCTTGTGACATTATTGACTGAACGGGGCCCGTAGATAAATAGCTCGAGTTAAGCTCCTGACGAGTCTGTATCCTACGAGCTGTCTCTGATACTTCTACATATAACCTTAATTGTGTATACAGAGTGGCTTATACAGCATGTTAGAAAAATAATTGATATCTATAATTTTGGATTTAAAGCTTCTAACCAGCCTATATCCTACAATGTTGGCTTTGATGTTCTTCAATGTAACTATAATTGTTTATACAGGTGTTTTTTGTATACTGTAGTATTGAACATTATAAAATTGAAACTTATAAATATAACTTAGGTCTAATATAGTCGTTAAATCCTAGACTAGGTGAAGCCTGTGTCTGTGTTTGTACACATACAGTGGGAAAGTGAAATATATCAAGGTCGTTGCACAAAAACATTTTGAGCCTAGTTAGGAAACACAATTTTCGGAGCTAACCATGTTACAGTACATTAATTTTGATGCTTTTTTATGGAAAAGGTCTGTAATTCAACTATCAATAAACCAGGATAGCAGTTATAACACTTTTAGTCAAACGGGTGTTTATGGGCGGTAGTCATCACCTACCCTAAGGTGACTTGCATATTGATTTTATTGCTTGCTCATAAAAAGACATCGTTTACTGATTATTGATCAGTTTTTACATCACTTACATACATAATTCTTTATTTCACCAATTTTATTCATTAGACTTTTCTTCACGCCTCAGAAACTGGACCGATTTGGATGAAATTTTGTAGAAAGGTAGTTTGAAACCCGAGAAAGTATATTTTGTCCTGGAAATCCCTTGAAAACATGGAGACGAAAATACGCGGTAGAAACCGCAGTACAGCACTAGTTTGCTATAAAATCAACAAACAACAAAATATAAGTCTTCTCGTAAATTTCTTAAAACATAAAGTTGTAAATGATTACAATAACAAACATTGTGAAACTAGATAGGGTATATCAAATTTAATGGTTAGGGAAAAACACTTTGACTTATACAATCGTATAATTATAGTTAAGACCTGGTTTTAAACTTAATCTAAGTTTAACTATAAGACCGAACATGTAAAGGACCCCTAACATTAAAATCCAAGTAAAGATTTAATGTCCCACTTAACAGTCACGTGGCGTTCCCCGCCTGCCCACCAACGTGCACTCGTATAATTTTATACGCGCATACATACATAAACACTTTCTTTGATGCGGAAAAGAAATTTAATTTCAATAATTTAAATGATAAGGTTAAAAACTTTAAATTGCAAAGCTTTATTTTGTTGTTTTTCACACGTGCATTATTAATTTTTATTTTTTTACTTTTTACTTAGCACATTATTATAATCACTTAAAAAGAAGACGGCGCCCGCGTAAAGTTCCCACCTAGGAATGGTACATTTTTTCGAAAAAAAGATAGCGAATGTCCCTGACAGAAGGACATTCGCTATACTCGGTGACTATATGACTCCTAACTATAAACATTCGAAGATTTTTCTTAGATAATACGGTCCTAACAGAATAACAGCTTTACAACCTCAGCTGCAATATATATGCTGAGTCAGTAAGTCCTCTCCCTGAAAAAAAGAAGATTGGTTGAAAAAATACGTGAGGAGGTAACCAAAATAAGGTTTTTTATTTACAATTTAAGAACATTATACAACAACATACAACATATTCTATGTCAACGTATATAAAAAATAAAATAATGCCTAAATAGTAATCCTCAATATTTTATTTGATTTGCAACTTTCGTAAGTTCCTTATACAATGAACAAATAAATGATTTTTAATGACACATTCAGGCCGAGAGCTACTTCGCCTTAACGCCAAGAAAAACGGATAAAACCCCACAAATACAAGAAATAACCTTATGTTTGAGTGTTGAACAAAGCTCGAAATAAATCAATCGCGTTTGAGTGGAATTCAATAAGGCTTCAAAGGAAATCTTTGAACTCATTCACTAAATTCCTTTTGTTGTGGACGTGATACTGTGTATAGAGTTTATATGGATCTTATTTATCAAAGTATGTTGTTGTCGTAAATAAATTTATAGTTATACCTGAAGAAATACATTTTTAGAAAGAATAATAAATAAAGAAAGAAATATAATTCATTTATTTCAAGGACAATAGAAAATGAAAACTTAATATCTAAAACAGTTTATAAATTACAGTAAAAACCTCAAAATTAATATTGTAACTAAGTACGTAGTCCTTGAAAATGGGACTCACTCATCTTATGTTGCAATGCAATAAATAATTTATAGCTAAAATGTGGTATTCTCAAAAAGACAGCTCTTTTTGGTGAGATTTTTTATGTGTCAGGTCTAAAAAAAGCTCCACTACTTACCAGCCAGGTCTGCAGTTCCATTTCCTGGTATTTTCAATTTTATTTTTTTTATTAATAGAACAAGTTTGCCAGGTGTCAGCTTGCCTCAAGTACCTGCCCAAACTATGAACCTAACTCTCGGAATATACGTATTTAATATATTCTTAAACTAATATTACGTTCAGGAAATTACTAAGGAGATATGGTGATGGCACGATGAAAGATACGACGGGTCGCCAGTACCCTAATATATTCCCCGACATACAGGGTGTCCTCAAAAATCCTAACCATTAAAATTTTAGGGCATGTTTACGAGTTGCGTAAAACGGCGTATTCACATAAACTGCAGAGCCCTCGTTAAGCGCAGGCTTATATGTACAATTTATAAGTACCTTCAAATTTTATGTGGGTTTGTAGTTTGCGGATGCGTTGTCACCCTTTCAGTCATAAAAAATTTATGAATTCCTGTCCAGATTTTATTTATGGGTGTAATAAAGTTACGACCAAGTGTGTTCCCTCGAAATACCAATTAAGATCGATTTGCTAGTAAGCAGCATCACCGTATATTGTGGATGGCTTAGTTTCGGGTTAAGATTACTTCAGAGATTGCAAGAGTAAAATATCTACTATGAAGTACCCATTTCAAGAAAACTATGATCATATAAAAGAGTCATACAGCGGAATACACCTCAAAACAGTTGCATTAAACGCCTTTTATATCTAAAATTACATTGGTAAAGGGAGTATGCAGTAGAAATAAAAATGAAAATATTAATTTTTGTACACAATCACACAGAAGATACATTTTACAAGCGTAGTAGTAAATACATTTCTTTATTGACCTACATAATATGTCAAAAACTACTTTCACAATATATTTTTGTAACATGAATGAATAAATGGATGATGTTTTACTATGATGAGAAAGAGTCTTCGTACCTAGGCATTTTAATTCTTACAAGAAGCATTAAATCTAATAGGTATAGTTTTTATGAAACGTTGAATATTAGTTGTATTAAGACGGTTTATACGCACTGTATTTTAACGGCTTAGACCGACAGTTTCGGACCGATTCGGAGGTCCTTCATCAGGGGGAGTAAGACGTCTAAGCGGTCACGTCTCTCCTCGCAGTGAAACTGTTGGTCTAAACCGAGTTAAAATACAGTGAGTATAAACCGTCTTAATACAACTAATTATACGACGGCTCACTTATCGTTAAATCACGTTGAATATTATTTTCTTTTATACTTCTAAATTCATGATTGCTAGCTGACTTCGGATACAGCCGCTTTTCAATTAGTTACGCGTTTATCGAGATTACCACTGACTCCAAGTAGTTTTAACCAGATTTCATCACATGTTATTGCCTATTGATTTTTTATTTTTAACAACGACCTTCTCTACACTTCAAGGGCATTTTAATATTTTATCTATTGTAGAGCAACTTATCAAGCATTGGTACCTTTGTTTGAGTAGTACTCCCCCTTTTAAAAGGGCATTGTTGTATAAACTGTTCATCTATTTCGTCCTATGTGGAAGGATGCAAGGCATAGCTTACTGGTCTCTCCTTTTTGTTTCCGTTCCTATTTTCAATCCCATTTCTTTAATAGAGGGAGAAAATTCATATCAAAATAGCAAAATAACAGCAGTATTTATACGAGTATAATAACGTGTATTGTTAATAAGAAATGCATCTTGAAACCGATATTTCTAGTATAATAGGTTCATTGTAACGTTGATTACTTATTATTAGATGACCTATATCCTATTTTAGTTGCGACGTATGGAAATTAACTTATGTATTATAATAAGGAATATACTCAAAACACGTGACACATAATTTATGTGAGAAACTGAGACTATCGCAAAGCAGTAAAATTGTTATTTCCATTTGAAAACAATAAAAATTTTCTTATCTTCATTTTCATGTTTTACTGTTTTGTTTACATAATTTCAGCTTAAGGATTTTCCCTCTTAAATAAATGTAATAAGCATTA
Source organism: Phoebis sennae (assembly GCA_001586405.1). NCBI lineage: Eukaryota > Metazoa > Arthropoda > Insecta > Lepidoptera > Pieridae > Phoebis > Phoebis sennae. The sequence goes on along the minus strand of LQNK01000215.1, from coordinate 376,877 downwards.
ATTTTGCGTACATTAAACAGTGGAACGATAATAATAATGTTTAAAACGTGTTCCATGACCAACCGCAACGTTATCGGAAATTTTTCAGTGAAATTAAATTTTCAGTCACATGATTTTATGACATCACTTCTCAAGTTGGTATAGGTCAAGATATTTCAGTAAAGCGATTGTTGGCAAGTGAGGATATCAAATCAAAATGAACTACAAGCATATTTGAGTGGCTATAGTCAAAGTCAATGTCAAAATGTTTATTTTCTAAGTCGGCCTTCGAGGCACTTTTTGAATGTTTAATTGAAAAATTTAAAGAAATTGTGTCTTGCGACCTGTTTGTAAATAAGATTTCTCGCCAGTTCTTCTCAGTAGACACTGCCTTCCGAATCGGCGGCAAATAAAAAATAAAATATGTACGTGACGTTTCAAAAGAGCCTTCAAAAATACAATTTAAAAAATAAAAGATCAACTATAGATAAAATACTATAGATAAAGATAACCAATTTTAAAGGACTGTCCACCAATTTTAACATGGGCAATAAACGTTTAATATGAATTTACTCTAAAATGTACAAATATGAAAAATTTATGCACGCAAAGCTAGACTATTCAGTAGTTTAGTTTAGCTTTGCGTGAAATTTAAAATTGAATTATAAAAACAATGATATCATCATACAGTATAAGTATATACTAAGGTAAAAAACTCGGCTTTATTTCTTACGTGGGTTATTTCTATCTCTTGAACATTAAATTGCCTCATCAGGTACACAAATCGAATAATAGAGTTTGAGTTTGCGTAGGGTAGTCAAATATTTTCAGAAAAAATGTCTTAAAAGCAAAATAATGTTATTTAGTATGTATTTATGGAAGTAATGATTTATGTCCTCATGTAATAGAAGGTATAATTCATAATGGTGTTATTATTTCTTTGTATATAAAGTGTTGTAACATAAAAGTAGATCACATAAACTATGTTTTTGTGCACATGACTTATTACACATGACTTCATGTACTGTGTTAAATATCGCAGTTCATAAATTGAAAATATCTTATTTATGAAACTGTGCTCGATATATTTCATGATACTAATATTATAAAGAGGAAAGTTTTTATGTTTGTAATGTTTTCTCTCAAAAACTACTAGACCGATTTCAAAAATTATTTCACTTTTAGAGAGCGTCGTCTTCACTGAGTGACATCTATACTAATATTATAAAGAGAATAACTTTGTTTGTTTGTTTATAATGAAAAAGCTCAAAAACAACTGGACCGATATTAAAAATCCTTTCACCGATGGTTTGACCGTTATGATGAAACAGAAAGAGTTACTTTGGCATTTATAATATTAAAGTATATAAATATAGATATTGAAATATAGACATAGAAGTATAGATATTAAAGTTTAGATTAGTAAAGAAGCATAGTTTCTTCGTTCCTATAGTTGCTATAGTAACTGTTGCTATGGTTACCGTTTCTACGTTTCCCAGTGAAGTTGTAGGCTTAGTTTAATTGGAAATGTCAAGTTATAACTTTAATTATGTTTATTGGGCGTAATCTTCGGAACTAATCCGATTATTTAAATTCTCCCATTAATAAAATGTTACTTAATAACTTAGAAATGAGAGTATAGATAATAGTTCGTATTCTGGGAAAATAAAATTTTGGAGAGAAATAAAAGACGCCTTGTATACGTGTATTTTACATTATAATATTTGTGTTATGCTGTACCGATACGGTCGCGCCGATTACAATAAAATAACAATAAAAAACGTAGTACATAACTATATACTTTTTTACTTTTATTGTGTGTTGTAAATAAACGTATTTTCTTTCTTTCCTTCTTCTTTAAACCACGGACGCTTCACTTTATATATACTAACTAGCTGATCCGCGCGGCTTCGCTCCCGTAGCATAATATTATATACTATCTATACTACCGGGATAAAATATAGCCTGTACGGATTCGGAAGAATCCCTCTAAGTAAGGTAAAAGAAATTTTGAAATCGGTCTAGTAGTTTTTGAGCCTATTCAATACAAAAATACAAAGGTTTCCCCTTTATAATATTAGTATAGATTACTAGCAACGCCCTGACTTCTGATCCCGTGGCAACTCCGGGTTTAAATATTATATTATTCAATATGAAACATAATTTAAAATAAACAAAGGAAAAAGTAAAGTTGTACCAGCATTTAGACACAACACTTAAAACTAGAAACTAAAAATTGAAAGAAACGTAAAGAAATCCAATCTCTTTGCATTCGTTTAGGGACTCACTCAAGACCTAAATGGGCCTTCCAGTATTGAAGTCTGTGACTGGTTTTTATACACGAGCTAGAAACTGTTGGTTCTTTGAACTGGTACCACGAAGTGGGGAAATATGTGTCGTTGAATTATCGCTAACGTGTCGCTTTTGATGACAATGTTAGAATTTGCGATCATAAAATTTTATTAAATCTCTTTAAAACTGAAAGATATGTAAGAATGGGATAGATGGGACGATAATCGAAATGTAAGATAGTAAGAATCAATATATCTACGTCTGGTCTGTAAATCTAAAGTATCGGTGTTCATTTATCTATAGTATGTATGTAAAGAAAGTATATTTAAGTATGTCTATCAGTTATCTAGATTCCACGATAAATGTCCAGGAATATTATTGTATTAATTTATGCTTTGTATTTTCTGTGTTTTAACAAACAAGAAACGTGTTCCAATAAATTTTTATTTATGCAATATCATTATGTTATGAACCCGATTTCAAAAGACAATGACTTATCAGATAGAAGTATTATTACTACTTACAATATCAATTACTTTCCCACTGACAATTATTAACTCAAGGCTGAGGAGAAATATTTGTAATCAAAAAGATGTTAAATAGAAAATAATGAAGAATGATCATGAAATTATTCAAAAAAAATTTAGCCCTAATCTATTGTTTTCATTTGACGGATAAATAAATATAATATTTCATGCAAATGGTTATATTAATGTCTCTTGAAATCACAAGAAGAATTACTAGTAAAAATTATTACTTTATTAAGACTAGTAATCGACTAGAAACTTCAATTCAACAACGATCGTGGTACGGGGCAACGATACATGTCGCAAAGAAATTAGAACGGGTCGCGTGGTAGGGGGGATCTGCCTTCACTTTGTTGCTAGGCGAAAATTGTTGTGAGCGAGTGCAGTGCCCGAGGCTGAAGGGATGTGACGTTATCGATGTCGATGTCGATAGATGTGAAATATCATAGAAAATCTAGGGGCTTGATTGTACCTTGAGCTATATGTAAAATTATCACTATATTTTGATTCTTTTAAATTGACCTATTATTGGTATCACTTCATTTTAATCACTGCAATAAATGCTTTTTGATAGTAATTCTTCAAAATGCTTTCGTTGTTCAAAGTTATAATAAGAATAAAAGAATAAGGGCATTCATCATAAAGTTGTTATGAAGGATTGCAATATTCCGGAATGGATAAATTGCTAAAGAACTAAATTACATACAATGCAGATCAAAACTAATTTTAGTCCGTAATTAAGCGTCAAATGTTTATATAAACAAAAACTACAATTTCTGTACTTTGCGAGCACTACCTCAAAACATTACAATAGCAATATTTATAACTAAGACATTATAATGCCAAACCGCTTAGATCTTACAAAACAAACAATTCCACATTCGCATAACGATTTAGCATATTAAATTAAGTCTAATCATCATTTCCGAATTGGCCAACACGCTCAGCAGTTTACGCACGTGAAATTTCGACAATTCCGTAGAGCTTGCACAACACTACCATCAAACGCACACATCGACACTATGTTGAATAAAATAGACAACACAAACTTAACTATGCACCTACTATTCACCACATTCGAATTTAAACCTTACTACCTTGTATTAAAGTTGAATTTTAATTAATCGTTCGTTATATATGTTTGCAATATAGAGTCATCGACCCGTAGAACCTACCTCAACGTGAAAAATATAAGTGTTACTAAGTGCGGTGTCGCAATTTGATCATTTTGTATACACCTGCCGATTTATTGTTAGGCTAGAATTATCTATGCAATTGTTGACTAATTTTAATTTACTCATTGTTTGAATAATGACAGCGTTGCAGTATTAAAACATAATGATGGCTTCTATTAAAGATATTACAACATGGGATATTTGGATAGAAGGTAATTATCAGCATAGGTGTTTGGTTTTCAACACTAAATTATTGATGTTAGTAATTTCAAATGTTTTGCACAAATATAAAAAAATATTAAGTATATTATAAAAAAAATTAAACTATTGCAATCAAACAAAAGAAATTAATATTTTTTAAAGTTGATAAAGCACGCAAAACTAATATTAATGCAGTGACATCAATCAGCATCAGTGGATGCTCATGGGCGGTAATACTTTAAATTAAATGACCCACAGTTTTCATAAAAAGGGCTGATTTCGTAGCCTCTGCCATCAGGGGGTGTAACTCAGTGGTAGAGTGTCTGCTTCGCATGCTGAAAGTCCTGGGTTCAAATCCCAGCACCTCCAATTAAATTCTACTAGTTTATTTTAATCTTACTTTATGTAGTCTTATATCTGCTATTGCCCATGGCTTTGCACGCATTTATTTTACTATATCTATCGTAATGTAATTGCCAAATTACACAAAATCATTATAAACTGTTACCTACACGTTATTCTCCTATAATTTAAGTGTTCAGAGCAATCCGAATATTTTTTTTTATTACACTCACAAATATTGTAAATCGCTGAATGAATCTAAATTTCACAGTATTTCCTTTGTGTGTTAACGTTCACCAGTGTATGTTCGATTATAAATTAAAAACAGTTTCGGGGTAACACCTTCGGAATTGGTGATTCGATATACACCGGTGAATCTTAACATTTACTAATCAGACATCCAAAACCGTTCAATAGATTTTGCAAATGTAACAAATATACATACACATTTAATATGACTAGGATAGTAGGATTGATAAAGTATTTTTAGTGTCCCAGTTTCTGTAAATTTAAAATAAATTATTTAAAACACATCCTATTATCCTACTAATACTATAAATTGGAACATTTAGTTTGTTTGTGTTGGAATATTTACAAATTTGAATGTCAACCCGTTGAAACTACCGATCGAATTTTACTGAAATTTCATATACATATAAGTTGACATAATTGATCTATGGACCCCAAATTTGCGAGCCAAGCCGCAGTCATAGGTTAGCATCTAATTAAATTATTAAAGCGATAAGGTAACAGGTTCGATGCCCTTTAGTAAAACATACATTGTGCAAGAACACTATTTGTCTAAACTTCTGCTATTTGCATAAGTAACGCAAACATTGTATTTGCATGAATTTAATTAAATGTGAGTATTTTGATATTAATGAGACTAGTGGGAGTCGAATATTACTTCAATATATATTTATTAACGCTTGCTGAGGATAACCACAATACTAAGAAGATCCGCTTAAAAAAGAAATATTTTAAATGATTATTCATTGCGGTCTTCTAAAGCCTTCTGTGAGTGCAAAAACGTTAAACTGAACGCCTTAAAGAGACTCAAATTATATAGGTATATATTCTGCAGCATTTATCACAACATAAGATGCATTCCCTATTTATTTTCTGGTCCTTACGTATTTATTCCTAGTTCTGATCCATAAAACTGTCAATTATCTGATTCATTCTTCTGTATAACATCATCTCTGAAAAAATATCTCCGACATTTTTAGGTTATGTTTAATTAGCAACGCGCAAGGTTTGATGTTGAAATAATCATTATCGTGCTTCAGAGGTCACAAAGAACTCGATGCTCCATAACCCTAAGACGACAATAATTGAAAGTTAAGCTAAAAACCTTTGTTGGCATCAAAGACAGTAAGGACACGCTTAAGCAGGAATTGGACCTAATTCCCACCAGGGAAGATACCACTGTAATGTAATAATAAGAATAATTTTATTAGCCAAAAAATATTAATACATTAATTTTCTCACTCTGGAGCTTAAGGTACGAATCTGGACGTCCCATGTCATTTTTTTATCTAGAATGATACCCAAGTACTTCACTTCATCTACTATTCTGAGAACAGGGCACAAGCAAGTCAGCGAATTTGAGATACCGCAGCGCAGCGATGTAGAACGAATTTTAGGTTTACCCCTGGACTGGTCTTCGAAGATGTATGAAAAGGAATTATTTGGGAATTATGTGGTAATGTAAGGTATGGTTTATGAAAGCAATCCCTGCATACCAATCTTATACCTCTTATTTCCTTTTAAATTACTCCTTTTCTTTATTCGCTCTTCTGTTACTAGTGTTCTACGGTTGTTGTAACATATGGCGAACCGCATCCATTGCCTGCAATGATGTAAAAATATGGTTTGTGGACCTCAAAATGATGAAGCAAACTTACAAATTTATGAAAACGGAATCATGATGAAACACCCATAGATAGAAAAAGCCATAACACATAAATGACGGCCATTTTGTGGTCCGTTACTTCACACATTATGTCACCATTTGTCCGTGGTTGCGTAAGGTTGACTCATGTGTGCCTAATTCTATAGTATATTGTTTGCTTGCCGATGGTTCAGTGGTTGGGACGTAACAACCGAGATGTCCTAGGTTCGAACTGTGAAGAAGAAAATTCTGAACCTGCGCAGTCTTTTTATTCTTCTTATGCAGTCCCTTAAAAATAAAACGAGTTGTTTCACTTGCGGACAGTACAATATTCTACAAGCCGTAAGTTTTAGACTCACGCCTAGTATGATGATGATGATGATGATGATTCCCTGGCCGTAATCGGCTACAGTGACTGTTTGACAGACTCTAAACTATTTTTTTTTTTTTATTTTATTTTTTTTTTATTTTTACTAAGTTATAAACATATTTTAACGTTGTGTTAATTTTTCTTTGTTAATGATCAATTTACTTTGGTAGGCTCTTATGCTTGCTTTAAACGTGCATTATTAAAAAAGAAATTTTGGGCTTCTGTCTGTTCACAAAAACTTCCTAAATATTACCCACAACTGTCACAACGTATTATTGCTGAGCCGAATCTGATGCGTTTAATTTCCTCCGATATCTGATAGCGTCGCAACCTGATTTATTTGCGGCGGATAAATTGAGTTCAATCGACTGGAAAACTGATATATACTAGCGACACGACTGGGTTTTGCTATCGTTGTTAAGAAATTCTTACGTAGACATTGATGATATGTTTTTGTCGCTACTTAAAATAGATCCGTTAATATCTTACTTAGAACTACAATCTACAACGACGAATGGCGTAGTGGATACAGCAATGGTCTATTGCGCCAGAGGATGTGGGTTCGATCCCTACGAGTAGAAAATTATGATGTGACAAAAATTGTAATTTCCACTGTCTAGGTTTTAATTTGTCAATGACGACCCGATTGGCGCAGTGGTTCAGCAACGGTCTATTGCGCCGGAGGGTGTGGGTTCGATCCCCACGAGCAGAAAATTATGATGTGATGAACATTGTAATTTTCTACTGTCTGGGTGTCAATTCATCTATAGTATGTATGTATTTACAAAAAAAAAGTAGTGGCACTCCACCTGCCTTTTATTTTTTAATTTGTGATGAAAGTCTTAAAAGGGTTAGAGGTCCAAAGACATTAAAACTCTCACATCTAAAATATCAGTAACGTATATAATGACAAAGTAAATCGACGCCAATATGTCACGCAATTCCGTACACTCGTGTGAAACTAATTGTTGTTTGTATCGCTCGTGTTAAACCGGTGTTGCTAGGCGCGGCCTGGCCTACAACATGGACAGTCGCGTACAGAAGTTACTTTATTTATGCTATGCTATAGTAGGCAAGCGGAGCATGGGGTTTACCTGATGTTAAGTGACTGACCGCAGCCCGTGAACATCTACAACATCGAGGTGTCGCAAATGCGTTGCTGAAGGAAGGGGGGGAGAATATTAATTAAAGGAAGTTGGAAGAACAATAGTATAGAATGGAGAAGGAAGGGATTGGAACACAGGCCTCCGGGCTCACCGGCTGAACTCACTGTACAAAACACAGTGCAATACAGTCTTTTGCTGGTGGAATGGTAATTACACCCGGTACACTTTTGTTTGGGGGGCGAGCTTAGCCAAATCGTATAATGCTCGGCTCCCACTCTTTTGTTGTTGAAGATGTTATGCAGCACAATTACCCTCTGTCGCCTCTTACGACACTCGCGGATAAAAATGGGGTGGCGACACACGTATATAACCCGTCGCCTCACAGGTGATACATATGTCGCAAAGTTCATATATTTAACGTAGTATATTCTTAAAATACATTCCGTCTTCTCTGTGTAACTGTACTCAAATAGGCGATGTTAGAAAGCGCCGGCGCCAGCTACCTCTCTTAAGCTTAATTACAACAATAGTATATGAAAGTTGTCTGTTGGGCCGAACAGTTGTTACGAGTTGTTACACGTTTACAATTGCCGATAGCTTTAATGGAAACTGTTATTGTGAGGTTTAATGGGTATGCAGTATGAAAGTCCCAG
>LQNK01000215.1:345332-363669 GCA_001586405.1 Phoebis sennae | reverse complement strand
CCCAAGTCATCTTGAAGCTTTGCTAAGGCTGTACTCATTTCGCTTGACTTAAAAGAAATATAGATTTGTATGTCATCGGCATAAAGGTGATACATACAATGCCTTATGCAGTGAACCACGTCTGCAGAATAAAGAATAAAAAGAAGCGGACCAAGGATGGATCCCTGTGGCACTCCTCTAGAGATATTAGTACTTTCTGATTTACAAGTAGTAGAGAGGTTAACATCCTTTATTTCTACTGCCTGCGATCGATTCGACAAATAACTTCGAAACCAACTGACCGTATCATCATTGAAGCCGTAATATGAGAGCTTGGACAGAAGAAGTTCAATATTAATCGAGTCGAAAGCACGCGAATAGTCCAATAAGACCAAAATAGTACCTTCTCCCTTGTCTTGCGCATCAAGTACATTATCGACAACATCCAGTAATGCACTAGAAGTACTCCGCTGTTTTCTAAATCCAGACTGATATGCAGGAAGGAGGTCATTGGTTTCTAAGAATCTTCTAAGCTGCGTAGAAACTACTTTTTCCAAAACTTTGGATAGGCAGGGAAGAATACTTATGGGCCTCAAATCGGCAAAGGAAGTCGGATTGTTAGTTTTTGGCAATGGCCTTACCAAGGCTTCTCGCCAAGCAGATGGAAATGTGGAAGACGTAATAGACATGTTGATTATAGCGGTGATAGCCTTGATAGTATAAGGTATTGACAGCTTTAGCATATCCAATGAGATACCATCACTTCCCACAGCATTGGAATGCAGACTTCTCAAGTGCTTCAAAACATCCTCCTCTGCAACAGTAACTAGAGCAAAGCGGAAGTTACCTCTTTTATTGTGCAGAAAGTAGGAAATTTCAGAAGCAGGGGCTGAGGCGTCGCCAGGGACATCAAGAAAGTGACAGTTAATTTCATCTGGCTTAATGAGGTGATTTGGTAATATAAAGTTATTTTTTTCGTTTACATTAACATTCTTTTTTATTGTGTTCCAAAGAATCCGGGGATTGTTTATATTTGAATTAATATATGTATCAAAAAAACATTTTTTCTCGCGATCTATTGCATCAATTACTATTGACTTTAATTTTTTGTAATATTGTCTATGATTGTCCAACTTGGCCGCTTTAAATCTACGGAAAGCTTCGTCCCTGCGCTTCATAAGTTGTTTAATATTATATGTGACCCACGGATAATTTTGATGTTTTATGCTGATTATCCTTAGCGGAGCAAGCAAGTCAAAAATAGTAATTATTACTTCGTTAAAATAAGAAACAATCTGGTTCACATCAGAAGAATTTAAAATAAAATCCCAATTTACTTGCAACATTGTTTCATTGAACATATCAATGTTCATATCTTTTAGGGGCCTATACGATATTTTTTTAGGAACATGGGTGTTCATGGGCTGCGGTCAGTCACTTAATATCAGGAACCGCATGCCCCGCTTGCCTGCTATAACATAAAAAAACATAATATAAACCTTAAATACTGATGTTGTAATGATTTTGTTCGTCAGATTAAACGTGGGAATTTTCACGACTACCAGATAGATATGAAAAAAATATTTCTGACTTGATATGGAAGTTCATTCGGAAGGCTATATATGCCATTACGGCGATAAAACCGCTGTACACAGGTACTTGTATTTTATAATTTAGAAAATCTTATCCTTATATGTTATAATTCATAAATACTCAAGGATGGTGTAGTTTTTTATGATTGACAGGCAGGTATTTGACTACGAGCCCACCCACGATAAGTGGTACTGTGGTCTAGGTGGCATCATACCTACCTATAAGAAACCCACTCTCGCCTTTCTTATTAATGATCTCATCTTGAGTTTTCTTATGAAAACTAGCTTTGGTTTGAGGTAGGTTTTCTTTAAATAAATAAACTAAGTCATCACTGCCGCTCTATTTCCTCCAACACATTTCCAGATGCCTGGAAAGAGGCATACGTTATCCCTTTACCCAAAAAAGTAAAACCCAGTTCCTTTGCTGATTTTCGTCCTATCTCCATCCTCCCTTTCCTTTCAAAAGTTCTTGAACGCCTTGTCCACTATCAACTCAATAATTTCTTAAACAAAAACATTATCCTTAACCCTCTACAGTCTGGTTTCCGACCGGGTCATAGCACGGCCACTGCCTTAGTGAAAATTACTGACGATATCCGGTTAGCTATGGATAATAGACAGCTCACAGTACTTACGTTGCTCGACTTTAGCAATGCTTTCAATAGTATTGACTATGATGTGCTGTTGGGCTTGCTGCGTTCAGTTAACATATCTGCATCGGCGATTGGATGGTTCAGTAGCTACTTGTGTGGTCGCCGGCAAAGAATAAAAATCGACAATTCCTTATCATCTTGGTGTAATCTCTCAGCTGGTGTCCCGCAAGGTGGCGTGCTCTCTCCTGTCCTATTTGCTATCTTTATAAATTCTATTACTAACAATATTTCATCCCTGTATCATATGTATGCAGATGATCTTCAGATCTATACTCACTCTTCTCTCTCCGACTTATCTAAGGCTATACACTTAACAAATTCAGACCTTATTTCCATTGTTAGGTGGAGCAAGATTTTTGGACTTAAAATCAATCCCCTAAAAACCCAGAGCATCATTATAGGTAGTCCTTATTTCATCTCCAAAGTTGACTGGGAGAATCTGCCAACTATTTGTGTTGATGATGTTCAAATTCCTTATAGTGTATCGGTAAAGAATCTCGGTATATATATAGACCGTACCCTATCGTGGCACGAGCAAATCAAGCAAGTTAGCAAAAAAATATTTGGCGCTTATCATTCTCTAAAACGACTGCGTAATTTTCTGCCGATTCCGACCAAAATTTTGCTCGCTCAATCCCTCCTCCTCCCCATTCTCGACTATGCGGACGTATGCTATTGTGATCTCACTGAAGTTCAATTGAACAAACTTGAACGTTTACAAAACCTGTGCATCCGCTTCATTTTTGGTCTAAGAAAGTATGATCACGTCTCCGCCTTTCGCCGTAGACTGAATTGGCTTCCAATCAGACTACGTCGGGATACTCATCTGCTTAATTTGCTGTATGGAATACTTTTTGATCCTAGGACACCTCCATATTTAAAGGACAAATTTGAGTACCTGGGCACACATGGACTTAATTTAAGATCCGTTGACACGCTCCTGCTTAATACACCCGCACATAATTCTAACTTCTTCAATTCTTCTTTTGTAGTCAAATCTATTAGACTTTGGAATTCTCTACCGATCACAATCCGTAAAGCTCAGTCACTCAATTCGTTTAAGAAGCTTATTTTTGAACACTTCTTCTCTACATTAAAATAATGACGATGTATAAATCTCCGTATTTATATGTATGTATATGTATATATATTTATTATTTATATGTATATATTTATGGATATGTATATTATGTATTTTACTTATTTATCTATTTATATAATATTTTATCTATCTATATATAATGTGTACTATTTATATACATACTATATAATTATATATACTTAAATTTGATATATCTTTTGCACTACACTGCCTACAATGTTTCCCTTACCTATGTTCTCTGTTTTAGTATTATGGTTGCCTGGAAGAGATGGCTTTGAAGCCATAAGGCCGCCAATTATACCATTTAGTGTACTTTGTTATTATGTATTGTGTAAATTCCGTGTGTGTATAATAAAGAATATTCATTCATTCATTCATTCATTCATTCATTCATTCATTCATTCACACATAAAAAGCTCTCCTTAGTCTTATACATAAGGATTACATTTTGTATAAGGCTCATGCAAAATGTATGTTAAGTACATACTTTTTTTAAACAATATTCAATGTACAGAAATGGTCTGCTTGCTGATTTACTAACATGTAAAGATACGCTTTATAATTACGCCTAGTATATTGAACTGTCCGTAAGTATAACGGTTCGTTTTATTTGTATAGAAACTGGGTATAAATACACAAGCATGGTTGAACTATAACGATAGGCTATTAAATAGGATTTTCAATTGAGTTATCCAAAATCCTTGTAATCAAAAGAATAAAATTTGGTTGCATAAATATCACACACCGATTCAATATTTCGTTCTTAAAATCCACTCTGTAAATAACGTTATGGACTGGTGCGTGAAATAAAACATCAGACTAGTAGAAAAATGAGTTATTTATACACAACAAAGCATTGAAAATATTTGTATTGTGATCGTAAATAAATGTTATTATATTTTTCGGCTTATCGAACCAATAATAAATTGATATTTATTGCTACACACTTCTATAAAAATAAGCTGAAAAATGATGTTACAATAATTGTCGGTCAGTCTGAATAGAGACTATCCAACAGTGCAGGATACATAACGATGCATAAACTTGCTCTCCCACTTGCTTAGTGTAGGATTATAACAGTACATGAGTAAAATAAGTAAAGGTTTAAAAAAAAAATAAATAAATAAAATTACTTTTATTGCCATAAAAAACAAAGGTTAACATAAAAAACAAAGGTTTTTACAATTAAAAAAAAATTAAAAATTAAAAAATAATGTTAATAATAAACAATTATGGCAAAAGGCGATGACTCAGCATTCGTTTGCTTTGTCATAAGACAAAACAATATTGTTTTTCAGTCACCCCTAGAAGTAGGAACTGAAAAAATGAAGGAGAGAGAGAAATAGAAACAAAGAATTGAAAGAAAACTAAGATACAAACATGAGGAGGAACAGTTAACAGAACAGACTATACAAAAAATAGAGAGATTAGAAGTATATATACAAAAAGATGAAGTTAATCTAAATGTGTTGTTGTGTTTGGGTTATATATGTTTACATAATGTATATTTGTGTGAATGTACGTTTATTTGTGTATTGGAGTGATTGATATGACCATTAAACGGAATATGCTCATATTTTTGAAGTATATAATTTATAGTTAGATACATTGCAGTAATAAATGCCAGAAAACTTAGTGGGTTGACTATGATCAGTTGAAAAATTTTTTGATGTTTATCGTTTTTGTGAAGGGGTGTTTTAATTCTGCAGCAGCAAATTGTCTCTTCAGTAGAGCACTCCTGTAATTTGATTTGAACGTGTATGAACTAATTTTACACCGTAAAGGCGGAGGCAGATCATTCCAAATACTAGCTGCATAAAACTTGAAACATCCTCGGTAGCGTGATGTAGAGTGAGTTGGAATCTTTATCATGTTGGTGGATACTGAACGAAGGCATCTATGCGTTTCTTTATTCCAAATTAATTTTTCAAATAGGTATCCCGGTTTTTTGTTCCATATTACTCTATGTAATAAACTGGCGTATTGCAGTTGCATTCTAGCACTCATATTAAGTATTTTGTTTTGATTTAAATACGGTGTGATATGTTCTCTTTTTGGAATGTTGTAGCAGAAGCGAATACAGGCGTTTTGTACTCGTTGGATAGCTCTCATAGTATATGTTTTTACTCTGGGGCTGAAAACAGGACTGCAATAGTTGAAGTGAGAAAGTATCAAGATATCAGTTAGTGTGCAGCGAAGGTCTTGATTTATGTACGATCTAATTTTGTACAGTGATTTTAATTTAAAAAAAGCATTTCTGATCTTGCTGTTGATGTGTTCAACATACTTTTGTTCAGAATCCATTATCAAACCTAGATTGCGAATATAAGGAACCGATTCAATTACAACGTCATTAATCTTTACTTTTTCTTTACAATCTGCTACAATTTGTATTTGATGTTTAGTGCCAACTATTAGCATTTGAGATTTGGTTAGATTTAACACAAGTGAATTTTTCTTGGACCAGTTAACTATACGTTCTAGGTCTTTGTTAACCTCGTTTATTGCTTTTTCTGCATTTTTACCATCAAACGAGATATAAATTTGTGTATCATCTGCGTATAGGTGATATTTGCAAAATTCTAGGTGTTTCGGCATATCTGCTGTAAAGATCGTGAAAAGGGTTTCATATATTACTTTTTATTTTAAAGTAGTTGTAAAATATTTATAATGCATAAATTTCTTTAAAATTACTTTGGAGAAAATCTTACTAACCCTTACTAATATATTATGTGAAAGTAAGTAAGTAATTCACGCCTAAAACACTATACTGAATTTTGTACAATATGTAATTTAAAATAAAATAATTTCCTTATTTTTAGATATCTTTCAAAATGTGTTTAATAAACCACGAGTCTTTGTTTATTCATTTAAATATACGTTAAGAAACACATTAATTATTTATTTTTTTAACTTTAAGAGTAAAACTTTCGAAATACTTATTGTAACTAAGTGTACAATGTTCAGTAGTTAAATGAACAATGTTCTTATGAGAAATAAAATTCTTTAAACCCAACTAACCAATAAATTGTAAACCTCATAAATAATAAAATCAACAAATCTTAATATTCAAGTATCACCAACCTTTGGTACCCATGAATCATACAGGCGAAAAGCTCTGCAAATCAGGTCCCCGGTGACCGCTGAATGGACGCAACAATACCGACGTCCTTGCTCTCATGAGGCTGAAATATTTGCAACTTCAAACTTTATTTGGATTAAGATGGCCGATATTTGCGTGGGTTTTGAATAATTATTCATCCCGATTTGAGGTTTGCGCGTGATATAAAAGAACAGAATATAATTAAAAAAAAATCTTATTCACTCTTTACAACTCTCTTTTATAATTGACATTGAACATAGAGATAAAACTATATTGAAACAAAATTTGATTGTCATTTGAATCTTCGGTTGATATTCTTATAATTAAAGTTCTATATTATAGAAACTAACATATTATCATCAGTGTGTGTAAATGTGATTTTGCAAAATAAAAAAAAATCTATGTAAATAAAACCACTAAGTATTATATATAGGTACTGCTAGGTTAGATTCAGGACGTATTTATTTCTATGATATCCATAAGTTCAAATATAAAACGAAGAATCAACCGTTGCGCACATCTGCCTATTCCACCATGAATAAAAATATAAAGGCGTGTTTTCCTACAATTTAACAAATGTTTACAGAGTCCCGTTTCCGTTTGAGATATTTATTATAAATATTACCGATGAATATATTTCGCTGCGGTTTTAATTATAGCCGGGAGCGCTTCTGTTATAAAAATGATATTTTTTCATAAACACCGACTAGAGAGGTAATTTTAAATTCATTTTCGTTGGGAATTTAATACCGCGCGTAATGCCGTTTCAATATGACGTGCTTTAAGCCAGGTGAACGTTTTTATGGGTCATGTGATGCTTTAGATTATTTGTTTGAACATTTATGTCAATTTAATAAAAGTAATATGTGTTTTATTTAGGCTGCCAGATAGAAAATAATTTTAGTATTTGGTATTGTTTTTGAGTATTTTTATAATGTTATATTATTATAATAATACGTGTAATAAATCACCTAATCAATTTGTGAACAAAAAAAATGTCGATTTACACTGCGTTGCTTACATTCGACGTGCAGATTGATAAAAAAGTTACGAAATATATTTTTAACCCACCTTAACAAATTCAAACATAATTTAGTCTTGATAAATTTGAGAAATATTTTAAAGTTAGACAATATATTATTTTAAGAAGGAATAAAAGACAAAAATTACGTTGGCACTACAGTTTAAAAACGTGCATATATTGTGGGTAGTTTGTGACTAATAGGATGATATAATCCGTGGATTGTATCATCTCCATAACAATAGCAGGACAGCTGCTTGGATCCGTTTAATGCAAAATATTGTAAACAATTCTTCATTGTTTCGAAAGGTTTTAAACAATAACTACTCGGATTACTTACCGGTTCTTCTGGGTAGAGACGACTTCCGAGTCGGTGGTAAATAGATATTAATTGTATTAATGTTAATAACATTCTAAAAGCGTTTTGAAGGAGGCCAATTTGGAAAATAAACGTTTTTAACTTTGACTTGACTTCGACTTCGTGGATCACAAAATTTTGAAAATTCTATTTCAAAATGTATTTATTAATCAACACAACAGTTTTTTTTGTTTGACATGTGAACATTTAATTATACATTGTAAATTTTATAAGAAAGGGCAGTAATTTTACTTTGTAATTTACCACTTTATAAGCTTATAAGACAACAAATTAATTTAAAAAGGCTTATTTAATAACACTTATCTTCATTAAATAGTTCTGAATTTACCTTTTTACGCCATATATTTCCACCCTTATTTTTCCTAAAAAATGTTGCCTATTAAGTCGACCCTTGCAAAAAACTTTATCATCACATAATATTATACACAAATAAGATTCAAATAAATCCGTACACAGGTGATTCTTTCATAAACACGGCTAGGAGGTAATTTTAAATTCATTTTGTAGAGGAATCTCATAACGCGCTCATAATGTCATTTTGGCTGACGTAGTTTGGTTAAAATGTTGCTTTTAAACATAATATGGCAACTTTATATACATACGTTTTATATCGAGTGGGTGAAAGATTTAACAAAAAAAATTGTAACATTTTAACATTGAGTAAAAATGTTACAAGTATGAACTTATAAGCATATTTTCTGTTAATATCAACAAAATGTGTTTCAAAATACAGTATTATTTTTATGGAAGTCAATAACATGTTTAATCGATATTATCTTTAATTATGCGTGCGTGATTATCGAGTTTTATGCGTGCAAGTAAAGTAAAAGAAAATAAATAAATGAATATATTTCATTATATCATTTAAAATTTTACGTAATTCCTCTCGCAAAAAAATAGCATTAGAATTCGTAAGCACATTAAATTCTCAAAATTATAAATGTGAAAAATTAAACTATAATTATTAATTATTTATTAATCCAAAAATTAAGAGACGTATAATTTTCTTTGAGATACCTTCATATTAATGTTCTCTGAAATAATCCATCTTCCCACGGGTACTCTCAGTTATAAGGAAAACTAATCGTAATATTTTTGCAGTAATATTTTTCTAGGACGTACGTTTTCCGGGATAAAAAATAGCCCTTGTCACTCTTTGGCCCATCAACTGTATCTTAGTGAAGAATAATATAGATTCATACAAGGATAGCAAAAATTATTTTAGTATTTATTATAGTGAGTGAGTAACTTCCACCCACGGCACGCGTAGTTTTGGATTGAGAAATGTCATAATTCGTATACTATTACTACTTTATCTACACAATTTTTTTTTGTGAATATGCGTGTATTTTTGCTAATTGAAAAAAAAAACATAAATACTTTTATATATTGAACCCTTGTATAAAAACAAACAGAAATTAAATTATTATAAGAAGTGATCTTATATACTTAAATGAATCAGCTTATATTTTATCATCTTCTTAAATTTAAAGAGATAAAATATTTTAATTTGGATCTTATATTTCGCTTCATTAACAAAAATAAGCATTTTGTAGAAAACTGAAAAACTTCGGAAAGGAGTTATTTAAATGTCTTAAGTTAAGAGCGGACAGACAGAGTCTTTAATGTGACTTCTTATATTATTTATAAAGAATTAAGGGACGATGACCCGTAGTTAATGTGTAAAATATAGAACAGAAACGTTGAATATTATGATAATTTATACAATAAATATCCTAGGAATGTCACAAAATCACTGCCAGATTTTTAATGTATTTTAGCCATAGGGAGTGATTTCTGTCACACTTCTTAAAAACAACTGTACGCTGTACTCTATTTTCTTCGATATTATATTCAAACCTTTAATGTTTTTATATTCATCTAAAAAAAAAATGTTTGTGCTATGATTTAGTTACCGAAGCAGTACTAGCTTTGTCCAATTCTAACTGGATTGTGTGTAAAAATACTAAAGAAATCTTACCACATTTTTACCCTAGCTCGTGCTATCTCGTAAGCAGTATGTTACCTTCTAGACCACTCCAACGTTCATATAAAACGCTCGTAATTGAGAATAAATGTAGAAAAACTTTTTCTATCCTCATTTAGACAAGATTCCAACTCTCAGCTCTTACAACTTACACCTGACCTGAAAATTTACACCCCAGATCTCAATTTACTTTAAAGAAAACACAACTTTAATCGAACAAGAATAGAAGTTATTCTCCCCTGATTATCTTATGTTCAGGAAACTAGCTGTTAACTTTAAGTCAATTTAAAAGTAGAAGTACTTGAGAAATTTGCTATCAAAATATATTTTGTTTTGCGTAATAAATGGAAATTAGTGATAAGTGCTTTTTAATGGATATTTGCTTGATAAAAAGTAATATAAAGCTACGGTATATAACTCTATTTTCTGAACTACTTCAGTCTTTATAATTCCCACTTGAAGCTGGCTTTTGAAGAGAGAATTATGAATGAATATTAATAATATCACACGTAGATACAGTGAAAAAGAACAAAGTACAGTTTTTCACGACGGGTTTATCGCTACAAGCGATTTCTTAAGGACAACCGGAGAATAGAAAGATTGCATAGGGAGAGTAGGAAGTGCACAGCAGATTACACTACATAATATTGTGTTGGTTGGGCACATTAAACTTATTGCAAAAAATTATATGAATGAACACATATTTTTTGTTGTTTTGAAAACATACTTTAGAGTAGATTAACGAGTAACTACCAATTTACTTGCCTCTTCTTATAGTCATAAATTTCTGAAATGTGGGTAGATGTAAAAATCTTTTTGAGAAGTGTCTTTGCATGAAGATTATTTTCGAATAAATACTTTTCAAAGGATTTTAAACGCCGTTTTTTATACATTATTATTTAACCCGAGGATTCGAACACTTTACAGCGAAGATGTAAACGTGGATTATTATACAAAATAATAAACCGCATTTAAAATCCTTCAAGAGTATTTTTATTCCATATGGTAAGTACTCGCGTTAAAACAAACCCGAGAAAATACTATGATTATTTTTTTTCGTTTGTGATGTCCTGGAGGAAATATAATAGGTAATCACTAAATTGAATGAAAATGAAAATGAAAATGAAAAATTGCTTTATTCATAAAACATTTTACAATTGACACAGTTACACTGCTTCCACATTAGGTCTCCCTGTGTTGTGGAAGACAGGCTCCTTCTACAATACACTAATTAAAGCAAGAAATTTAAACTTAAAGTAAAAAGAAAAATAATGAATGTCTTCTGCATGCTATTTTGCTTGCAGTTCAAGGAAATCTTATTTAATTCCATGCATTTTTGTAACATGAAATTCACTAGTTTCAAACCTCACAATATTATCTTCCGAATATGTGGCCGGCTCAAAAATGTTCTTGTTACAAAATTTTCCACTACGTGCATGAAAAATGATCACAATTTGTTCGAAACGAATCGTTATGTCCAAGTTAGACTGGAACATTCTTTGAGCATTCCACTCAGTTGTTACGGGACGGTTAGCAGAGAAATCGACTTTCAACTCTAGAGCAATTGACGTCTTTGAAACGACAACTGTATATATAAATACATATGCCTGGACATTTAACACAACGCCATCTGGTCCTAAGCAAAGCTTGTACTATGGATAACTGATAGACATACTTATGCATACTTTTTTGTAATTATACACATAATACAGGTAAATTAACACCCAGACAGTAAAAAAATTATAATGGTCATTACATAATATTTGTGGGGATCAAACCCACAATAGACCGTTGCCATGTGGCTAAGGCGCGATGCCGATTGGGTCGTCAATATTTAAAATCGACTTTAGGTGTGTTGTTTTTTTTATGGTACAACAGGCAAGAACCGCATGCTCCATGCGGTTTGCCTGATGTTAAGTGACTGACCGCAGCCCACGAACATCTACAACATCAAGGTGTCGCAGATGCCGCGCCGGCTTGAATGAAAGGGAGGAGATAAGGAGAAGCTTAATGATGGGAATTAATATGTGGATACCATTGTTGTTAAGCAATTGTAAAACTGATATTCACAACTACTAAAGAAATATTTTGTGTAACTGTTTTTATCCCTAATAAAGAAAATTAAAAAAAATAAATTCGGAAAGGAGTAGATCAGGATGGAAGAGATGCGATCGCCTTGACTGAAATTGTATTCCGTTATCACAAATTTTATGATTAACAAAAACCTTAAAAGCAAACTAGAAGGAGAATATTTTTATTGAAATATCCATTTCTCTTAATTTTAATGAAATGGAAGAACATGAATATAAAAAGATTATTCTAATTACTGTTTATTTATTACTAGCTGATTCGCGCGGCTGCGCTCCCGTAGCTTAATGTAATATATATAGCCTATATATAGCCTTTGAAGAATATAGCCTTTGTTACTCGTGCATAATGTAGCTTACAAAATATGGTGAAAGAGTTTTTAAAAACGGTCCAGTAATTTTAGAGCCCATTCATTACAAAGAAAGTTTTTCAAAGTTTTGTTTTAGACTTGCTTTTCTACTGAGCTGTTTCAATCTTTTAATCAAGCTTTGCATTCTTTGCTCTTAGCAACACAAATCAAATAATATGAGACAACTTTCTTATAACGAACTAAATAAAAAGCTTTGTTACTAAAATTACAAAGTAAAAAACTAAAGTGTTTGTTGCTAACTGTACTACGTTACACAATGTAGGGACTATTGTAGCAGTGTGTTTGATATTGCTAAGTCGAATTTATACTAAAATGTCACACTTAATATACGAAATATAAAACATAGAAGGAACCAACAAGTATTCAGTTACAGATTTCTGCTATTTTTCACACGTAAATCACTTCACTTGTATCATATAAACTATGCTGTTTTATTTATTTTTTTTATTGTAAAGTACTTAAATAACTTTAATACTTTACAAGTTATGTGGTGTACTATTATACTACCTGTATCGTGCGGTTTCGCTCCCGTAGCATAATGTTATATAGCCTATGTTCATCAGGGATAGAATAGGATTCCAATGTTAAAAGAATTTTCAAATCTGCCTAGTAGTTTCGGAGGCTATTCAATGCAAACAAACAAACAAAAAAATCTAATATTTCCTCATTTTTATGTAAGAGTAAAATAATCTGATTTAAAAGTATTTGAAAGAATGAAGAATTTATGTTTCTCATCTGAATTAATATTTCTCAAAATAACATTAAATGGATTTACTTAAAATCATTCAAATTTGTCCACGCCTTTGTTCTCTAGAGCGCCATATAGAAACAGAAAACACATAACCCTCGCGTTTTACGCAGCCGGATAACAATAATAAGAACTCTTAGCGCAAGACAAACGAAACTGGGGAAAGCACACGAACATCAATTACTTATGTTATAACTTACTGTTTACGTTCCTAAGTATGTGGGATAATATTCCAGATGGAAGTTACCTTGTTAATCTTTTGTTGGGAGAGTGAAAATTAAAAATGTCTGAAATGTAATGCAAAGAAACTGGAGCTTGTTAATAAATCTGTTAAAATTCTTTGATACGTTGCACAGCTTAAAATACGTACCGCTAGAAACAGCATGTGGGCGTAGCGAGCTTTTGTAACTGTGGGGTTTTCCGTTATGTGTAGATGCACCGAGCTCCGCGTTGCGCTTTCAACTACGCATTGTTACACAGATTTACGTGTAGGCATTTTGCGCTATGTGAACATACACCGAGCTAGGCGTAGAGACTTTCTACTACGCGTAGAGGTATCGAGCTACGTGGTATGCGTAGACACAGGGCTACCGTGCTAGAGACTTGCCGGTACGCATAGACACCTTGAGCTGCGCGTAAAGCCGAACTACATCTAGACACTTTTTGCTAGGCATACATACACCGAGCTATGCGTAGACTTTCGAATGCGCGTAGATGTATCGAGCTACGTGGTATGCGTAGACACCGGGCTACCGTGCTCCATGTAGAGACTTTTTAACATGCGTAGACACACCGAGCTGTGCGTAGAAGCTTTCCGCTATGCGTAAAGACACCGATATACGGGTAGAAACTTTACTCTACGCATAGATATACCAAGTTATTACAGAATGATATATTTACTACGTTGTATCAATTTCGTGGGCTTCCGCCCGTACTTTTTTTTTCGCGTGAATTTTGATAAATTTTAAATAAATAATAATCTTAAAATTTTCTCAGAATCACGCCATCTCTACGTGAAACCCCATCAAAAATCTGTTTGGTATTTTTTTTATTATCGCATTCATTAAGATAGACTGAGCTAGACTTAATTTAATATGAGGCTCTTGCATAAAAATCAACATCGATTTTCTAAACTAATTCCTACGTGTCTCCAACATAAACCCTTCACCTCATTATTATAAGGAATTATCTTCTATTTGCCACATTCCGTGCCCGCCCCGGGTCACAACTTATTACCCCGGCTTGATTAAACGCTTGCTAGTACTCGCCTTCATCAGATAATTATAACTACGTGCTTTTGGTGCTAGCAATTTGCGTTTACAATTAATAAACGCGTTCTATGATGATATGTTTCTTTTGATGAGGAGTTTTAACAATAATAATATATTCATATATGAGGAGTACAATGTTAAAAAGTTACAATGAATTATTTTGACTAAATTTTTGTATGTAAAAAAAATTATTCCTGGACATTTAACACAACGCCATCTAGTCCCAAACTAAGCAACGCTTAAATTATGGCAACTAGATAACTGATAGACATACTTTTTTTTGTAAATACATACATACTATAGAAAAAATAACACCCAAGCAGTAGAACAATATTCATCACATCATAGTTTTCTACTCGTGGGGTTCGAACTCACACCTTTCGGCGTAATAGCCCATTGCCACATCCACTGCGCCAATCGGGTCGTCAACAACGTTGAAAAATATTTACCCGTAACTATTCCATTCATCAAACCATCATAATTTTGAACATCTTTAATTTTGAGGACGTCCGCTTAGCTCAATATGAAAAATAATATTTTTTTATCTCATAGCAGGCAAGCGGGGCATGCGGTTCACCTGATGGTAAGTGACTGACTGCAGCCCATGAACATCTACAACATAAAATGTCGCAGATGCCTTGTTGTCCATGCCTTTACGGAAGGGGAGGGGATAAGGAGAGGATAAATGATAGGGAGCTGGGAGAGGACTAGAACAGGACGGGAAAGGAAAGGGATGGGAATACAGGCCTCCTTAGAATACCTTAAAAAATGTTTTAAAATGATAATTTTCCAAGTTTTATATCAACTTTGTTTGACGTATTCATTCCCTTAATAATGTACCTAAATATTATCAAAACTGAGTTATATCGCTTACAAAATTAATAAAAGTTAGTTTCATCTAAAACAGTTCGTGTGTAATAAAAGAAATTCCGGTATTGCGGGTAAAAATGAAATATGGCTGACACGAGATAGGTCGGCCATTTTATATTTCAAAAGGACAGCTGACTGGCTCGAAATGAGCAATTATTTTTATTGGTCATGTCCACAATTGGTCCGAGCGTTTAGTTTCGTAATGTGCAGTTACGATTGTTTGCACCGAAACTTTGTTGAATCGTTTTCTTGTGTACTTTGTAAAATTGTATCATTATTATTCTTTCTTTCTTTCTTTCTATTTAGTTCAGTTTAATTATGCTCTAGTTACATTTTATATTCCTTTTATGCGTTACTAATATGTTTCAAAAGAGCTTTCAAAAAAGCCAATTTTTAAAACTAAACGATATAAATTTGAATTTGAATTTATGAAAATTCTATAAAAAAAGCTTTGCTTAGTTTGGGACTAGATGGCGTAGTGTTAAATGTCCCAGCATATTTAATTATTTATTTTTAAATACAAGTTCCACCATTACGTAACTCATTCACTGGACAATTCATACTTGAATTAATTTCCTTGATTTACATACTTAAAACATAATCCAGGAGTTATCTAAGCGAGAGCGAAATTTCTAGAATTTTGTCTGCACCCTTATTCATACAGAATAGCTAATGTAATCTACACTAATAAGATAAAGGCTAGACAATCCTGAGATACTTCTTATTTAAATTAAGGGTGTGACCTTTGCAAGGGTAATTATGTAAGAATACTGCTAGACTACATGGTTTTAAGGTACACTGGCTTTTCGCCCGCGGTTTCGCGTGGACTACAAATATTTGACCAGTTTTTAAAGTGACTTAAAAGAAGTAAGACTTTCTACGGCTATCGAAGGTTATAACTATTTCGTGTTTTTTTTTTCAAGACGATAATTCAACGAAACCTCATTACTAAAATGTGTATAAGTAACCCTTATAATCGAAATCCGTCCTTTCGTTTTTACGTGATCAAATCACATACCGTTCAGCAAATCACAGCAGCCGAAGAAATAGACAAAGGGAGAGAATACACGTATGAAGTCTAGTTACTATCATCAGTTTTATGAATTATGCTGATTAGGTGAACGTTACGCCTGATGGTAAGCGTTAACGTGACCTATCATGGAACACGTTCACCTAAGACATGCCTATTCACGCACTGTTTAAATTTTTCCAGATTGTAATGTGCTGGGAAGACAGACGTCGAGAGAGAGTTCTATTCCTTACTCGTATGAATCAGTCAGTTCTTATAATTCAGTTTTAAGTCCATAACTATCTTATCTTCTAAATTACTATAGCTTCCAAAATTTAAAACAATATAATTTACAAAATGGCCAATTTAAACCGAAATGGTACAAACAACAAGGTTAGCAATTCTCATTTCCTTACAAGTAGAGACTTCAGAAATTTCTCGAGAAGGGACTATAAAAAATTATCATCGCTGAAATAAGGAGTAAATCGTCAGTAATTTTTCCTTACTTTTACACGCAGTCGCAATAAAAACACGCCGTCTCGAGGACAATCGTTCATATATCATGCTCCTCGGGAATGAAAGTTTAAACGTAAGAAATAATGTATTGTACGTGGTAGTGGTAATTTTGGGGAAATGTATAGCGTTTTGTTTCTTAGTAATTTTCGTTGAATTGAGGTTATATATGGCAGTTTGTTGAGATGTTTTATGCGCGTGTATTGAGTAAGAAATCATTGTGCTTCTGAAATATTGTGGTGATATTTTCGAAAGCATTCACGTCACTTACTTCATTGGTTAGTTTAATAAAAAAAAAAAACAAATCTATACTGCCACAGACAATAAAAATTGTTAAGCAAACCAGGTAACAACAGTAATGTTTTATAAAAATATTATGGTTGCATAGTTCGATGTCCCATGAAATATAATTTAATATATTTTCAAATTTTTAAACGTTTTTATGTTACTAATCGAAACAGCCATTTATGCGTATAATAAATATAACATTATAGTAGAGTAATAGGATAACAAACTAATGATTATACGAAGTTTCTATTAAGAATAAGGCTCCAGTATCTATGAAACTATTTACTCTGCACTTAGTGCACGTTTAGCCGATCTAGAAACTGGGTTATAATCTGCTTAAAGTATCGCTCTACTGGGTATACAAGGCTATTTGATATTCCGTTAAATATTGGGTAATTTATAAATTACTGTTTCGCGTGGCTTCGCTGCCGTAGCATAATGCAATATATATAGCCTATGAAAGCCTTTTTTTACGTAAGGAAATCCTGCATGGATACCATCTCGGGGGAAACAGGTTATGTCAGACTCCTACTGACTTAAACCTCACGGTGGCCTATGTCGTGTGCGTAAGAAATGTGAGGGCCCTGGGATCTCCAAGAGGAACGCGCACTGGGATAGTTAATGCTATTCGTGGTTAATGTATCTTTCGAATGGTGAACGAATTTTTAAAACCGGTCGAGTAGTTTTTGAGTCTGTTAGAATAGAATAGAATAGAAAATCATTTATTGGAACGCACAACTCATAATAACCAAACAAACAAAGTTTTCCTCTTTATAATATTAGTGAAGATACCAGTAAAGAACATATACTATAAAGATAAGTAATAAGTACTATCAATACTAACTCAATTATACTATAATAAATACTAAATTTATGATAATTAAATTATAACATTAGGCTACGGGAGCGAAGCCACGCGCATCAGGTCGGCGGAAACCAAGCATATTATATTGAATCAATTTATCTCATTTGTGTCTTGCGTTTTTTCTCGATAATTTACACCACCTACATTTTAAGTTGCTATTTTACTTAATTCCTGAAAAAGTTTTGGTTATCGGTTGCTTATCTATCTTATTATATAAATAAAAATCAATTTCCGTTCGTTAGTCTCGCTAAAACTCGAGAACGGCAAAAACAATTTGACTAATTTTAGTCTTGAAATATTCGTGGAAGTCCAGGGAAGGTTAAACGCTGAGAAAATATGAAAAAAAAATGTGAAAAGAATATTAAAAACCACAATTATATTTTTCCATAAAAGATATGTCAAATACGTCACGCATATATATGTTATAGTTATGCATATATATGTTACTAGCTTTCCGCCCGCGGCTTCGCACGCGTGGGCTACTAATTTCTGTATTTTT
>LQNK01000215.1:307836-343805 GCA_001586405.1 Phoebis sennae | reverse complement strand
CACTCATAATTTTGACTGTTATAAGTATCAGTCGTGATACATTCGTTTATTTTACCATTACTTTTCCTTTAAATAAATAAATAAACTTAATAAAAATATTATGGTTGCATAGTTCGATGTCCCAAAAAATATTGGTTAATTTATTTTAAAATTTTTAAACGTTTTTATGCTACTTTACGCATTCTTTACGCCAAATTTAATACAAATCGAAACAGCCATTTTTGAGTTATTTAATTATATCTAACCAGCACGTACATGTATATAATAAATATAATATTATAGTAGAATAATAGGATAACCAACTAATGATTATACGAAGTTTTTATTAAGAATAAGGCTCCAGTATCTATGAAACTATTTACTCTGCACTTAGTGCACGTTTAGCCGATCTAGAAACTGGGTTATAATCTGCTTAAAGTATCGCTCTACTGGGTATACAAGGCTATTTGATATTCCGTTAAATATTAGGTAATTTATAAATTACGGTTTCGCATCGCTTCGCTCCCGTAGCATAATATTATATAGCCTTGGTTACTCGAGGATATTGTAGCTTTCGAATGGTGAAAGAATTATTAAAACCGGTCCAGTAGTTTTTGTGCCTATTCATTACAACTAAAAAACAAACAAAATTTTCTTTTTATAATATTAATGTAGATGACGCTCATGCTTATTATCTTGAAATTATTTTAGTAATACATAAAATAATTATGACAAAATTTGGCCATATTTAGAACATTAATTATTATCAATCAAAAACATCCAACATTTTTAATACAATTCATACCCCAAGTATAAAAAGCCTGATTTATAATATTCCTTATTTATTTGACGAAAATTCAAAGTGTATTTGTCGTGGTATGATATTATTTCGAAAAAAGTTTTCAAATTTTTTACACCTACCACACAGCAGAACTTGAAAAAAGAATTCATACAATTTGATTATTTTTAAATTAGTTATTATTAACAGTATTTATTACTTATTTTTATAATATATGTACTTTACTGGTATGATATATTATATTGCATCAATTTATCTCATTTATGTTTAGTTTTGCGATGGTCTCTATAATTTACATAACCTACATTTTAAGTTGCTTTTTTATTTATTAATTCCTTATAGACTTTTGTGTACCGGTACCTTATTATGCAATTTACCATATATAATATATGTTATATTATTTTGTTTCTTATGGATTGTACATTGTTATACGATAACAATTTTTAGCATTTTCTTGGTTAAACACAATAATCGGAAACATACAAACATACAATAAAATATAATTTAATTTCATTTATTTCCCTTATTTCAATTGACGAATACTCAATATTTAGCGTAAAGTCTATCACACTAATTAATAGTAAAGTCCCAAAGCTGGTTAATGAGCGCCTTGTCTTTTTGTGCCTGTAATATTTACTGTAAGCGCCCTTTTTCTGTAATCCGATTTAACGTGCGGAAGGACAAACAGACTAAAAGCTTGTATTTTCAGTCGAAATGCTAGTAAATTTTATACATTACTAATGAGTTATGTGTAATTTTATCGTTTAAGACTACTGAAGATATTATTTTAATATTATTAAAGTAAGGAAGTAAGGATTTATTTGAACGCGCTGAACTTTTCAACACTCGGTCGGATATAGGAAATAATTTTTTTAAGGTTCATAAGGAAATCCTAAATGTTTTAAATTAGTATATTTTTCGAGAATAAATTGTATCATCTAGGTCCTAGGTTCTATCATACCAACGTACTGTTTTAAATATTGAAAAAGACTTTTTAAAGACAGTATTTCTATTCACACATTCTACACACACCAACATTAATATCCAGTATTTAACTAATCCATTTCTTTCCAATCTATTATTGACACAAAAAATCGAAAGAAAGAAAAACAGAAAGAATTAGAAAAAAAATCTCTTAGAATTTCAAAAACATACTAATCTTACAACAATTTTACGTCTCGTATGTAATTTCGATAATATTTTTCATATAACAAAGTCATGAAATCAACCAAAAATATCCACTTCCATAAATTCACTTAACAAGTCCCCTACAGATTCAATTCTCACTTAGCTGTAATCGTTTATCCCGAATTAATTTATAACGCCTTAAAGGTTTAATATAACAAGATGATACGGAATTGTACAGTCATGCTTCTTATTACCTCGTCTAATCGTGTTGTGAGGTACATTGTAAAAATTCAAGCTTTTAATAGCTCGATTGAAGGTTTTCATGAATGTGATTGTTATGATTTTGTTGGACATATTTAGGGATTATTTACTAAAGTGGGAATTGGATAAGAATATCGATATTTTTTTTAGTTGTATTAAGACGGTTTATACACACTTTTGCAACTAATTATACGATGGCTCACTTATCGTTAAATCGATTATTTTTTTAAGTAGTATGAAATAATAATCAATCTTGCATCTTATCTGTCTTTTTAAACGAATTTAAAAAAGAGGAGGTTATCAATTTGATTGTTTTTTTTATGTATTGTACCGCATATCTCCGGCATTTATGGACCGATGTGGAAAATTCGGAAGAGTAAAGTGTTAGTGGACCTATAAAAAATTAGTTTAAGTTTGATGATTCCTGTGGAAGATATTTCAGGAGTATCCTCGAAAATCAACAGAATAAGCTCTGCGATTAAGGTTTGATGATGTATAGACCTATTATACTCTGATGCGTTAACCTTTCACTGGTTACTCTCAAACACAGGCTGTCATAGGAAAATGGGAAAAATAATAACTCATGGCCAAAAAATAGAATCTAGACAATAACCTTACACTAAAAACTAGACAATAACTTGTATATTATTTCGGTACCTATTTTCAATTTAACGAGATTTTACACCGACTTTGTATAGATTTATTGTATTACTGTATCGTCAATTCACTCGTTGTACTTATTAATGAACATTTTCTTTTTTCAAATTACACGTAAATATTATTCCTCGCCAACGTCTTCAAACTTTAGGGTCGTCAGAAGTCACTTAATATTTCATCACAGAGGTAGGCCGTTGATATTCCACGGCCGTAGATAAACATCCGATCACACAAAGCTAAATTATCAATAAACATTGTGAATTCAGCCGGTCAAACAACCACTTTATCCGACGTCAAATCTAATTCCGAGCAGTGAGTAAACAGAGATATGCTCGATAAAAATGTTTGCGCAAATATTCCGTCAAATTTTCCTCATGTATATTTCAAGCGAAATTGTCCCTTACCCCTAGATTATACGGTCGTAAATCGTGAAGAGAGGTAAATAGCTAAAGGCTGTCCGATTGTCTTTGTTTTTTACCGATTTGTTTTCTATACCCATAGTGTTATATCTATCTTTGGAGGAACGGAGGGTTGAAATAATGTTAAAATCAAATCGGTAATACTTTTATTATCGGATTAATAAAACGCGTTCATTTTCATTCTCTTATTATCTTCAATACATTAATATTTATCTAATTCTTTAAAAATAGAATGCGTTTCACTGAAATCTTTATTTAATGGAACATTTCTGAGAACGGAAGCTGTATTAATTATTTCTGTTTATATTTGTTCAACGTATTGAAATGTTTGCATTATCAAATTAGTTTATCTATTAATAATTAAAAAAAATCTATCTGCAGATGAGAAATTGAAGTGAAACATCCAAATCGGTTGCAGCTCAATCGATAATGCCTAGACGGGCAGTCTAATTTATATGTACCTAAGTAAATAGGGCTGCTACACCATCTTTGTTATTAATTTATTTTTGTTCCTGTTTAAAATATTAAAAGGAGTTAATAAGGATATTAGTAACTTTCTCACGTGATATATTTCTCTCTTTAATTCTATTTTTATAATCTTTGAAGTGTATTCACATTTCTTCCCTGGTTCTTACTTAGTCAAATTGTTTTCAAAATAAGTTATTATTTGGATTTTTACATAAGTATAAGGGTATTTTTACAATACGTACCGATATCTTCAATACCCACGCATCTTCTATCTATCTATCTTCTATCTATACATATAATAAAACTAAAGAGGGTCGAAAGTCTGTACATTGGAGATATTCGAAAAGAAATCGTCTGGGGATACTTAAAATTGATCACAGAACACGTTCCAACAATTTTTAGAATTTTTGTCTGTTTATCTGTTTGTCTGTTTATTTGCGGGCGCATCACACGAAAACGGCTGGATGGATTTAGATGGAAACTTTACCAATCCGTCGAGAAAATTCCCAGCCAGGTTATAGGCTATAAAAATTGAATCCTGAAATAGGGGGGATGGAAATAAACTCGAAATAAGTTTGCAAATTCATATTAACCTACTTTTACTTAATAAAAATCGCAATAATAATGGCCAGATTTGTATTTTTAAAAAAGTATTAATCTGTCATTTGCGGTGTGAATGTCAAACGATTTGTGAATTGTGATTGATATTTTAACGGATTACGAATACGGTTTACCAATTACCATGATTCGCTGAGAAAATCTTTTCATTCGAGAAAGTTTCGCGGCATGTTGAGTTTACAATTTTCACAATCTCAGAAGTCATTCTTCTGACTTCTGAGATTGTGTGTGTGTGCCGCGGTGAGAGACTATCAAGCGCTAGCCAGGCCGGCCGCTTCGCTTTCGGGTGAAACGGCAAGCCAACGCCAGTTGGGATCTCAAAGAAATAAACATTCCGTGTTCGCCTGTCGAAGACATTAACGCAGTGACCGCACAGCGGATTGTACATACGATGGACGCCCACTCGACGCGACGGTAAGTACTTTCTTTTGGCAATGTACTACTACTAAAGTATCAGCTTTCTTTCTTTACAAAATGCTTCTTATAAATACTGCGTTACCTACATTTATTGCTGTTTATTTTAGAAAAACGAGGAGGAACTTCATCTCCAGCTGTCCGCCGACTGGGAGCGCCACGCTGTCTGTCTTAGTTCAGACATTTTCAAGCAACACAATGAACGATTGGCGTCATATTTAATAGGCACGTCGTTGCTGCGGGCTAAGGTAAGGCTAAAAAAAAAACGTGGACAGGATTAATTTTCATTACATCTATACTGTACGTGTCGCGAACTATGTAGGGATCTCCGGTTGTCTACTGACCGGGAGCGCCACGCTCTGGCACCTAATTCGAAGACTTTCATGCAATGCAATGAACGCTTAGTTAGCGTCACAGCGTTATTACACTGGCACGTTTATTACTGCTCATATAAGTTTATTTTGTTTTCACAAACCGTATGACAATGTTAATTACCTACCAGTACAAGAATCATGACGAATCTACGTTTGTCACTGTAATGTGCCATATTAGCTACGCGTTGGTAAATAGATAAGCAACTAATATACTGTATTTTATTAATTCCAGGAACTTAATTAAGAACACGAGTGGCGGTTAGCTACAGACCGTCAACACCTCAGTCTCTCTCGCGACTACCCCCACCAACCAACCACAGAATGAGCATTGACTGTATGCTAAGCACAGTCAGTTCTATAAAGATACAAAGAAGCACGTTTAGATGTGATGGCTCACAGTTCACAAGAGCGTGAGAGTATATTAATATTATAGATACAAGTGTAACATAGCGCTAAATAAAATGTACGTAATCACGCTCACGCTTTTAATATTTAAGCCTCCATACCTCCAATTTTGTTTATTGTTAATCTAATTAGACCCAAAATCAAAAATTTGTTAGGAAGCATGGATTTCTATATCCTTTATGATTTCCTGGATCCAAATGACCATCTGTCCGTCTGTTCGTCCGTATGTCACACAGCCACATTATTCCGAAACTATTACGTATACACAATTGAAACTTTGTAAAATGTATTTTGTTATTCGCTTCATGATTTTCATACAAAAATAAAAAATAATGTTTGTTAGTATAATGATACATGATGGGTCTCTCTATACAAAGTACCAATCGGTATTTAAAAAAAATCACCAAACCTATAGAATCTGAAAAAAGGCATTGTGGTTCCTGTAAACACTTTTATTTCAAAATCAATCGTTCCAAAGATAGATACTTGCAATGTGCTAAAATGTCTGTGAGGGGACCTCCCTATAAACTTTAAACTACAAGAGTGAAAAATGTAAAAAAATATGATCATAGTCATAGTAAAATCTTTTAACCAAAATTTATTATACATACATTTTTGAAATATTTATATTTCATTTTTATGTTATAACAGGCAAACGGGGCATGCGGTTCACCTGATGTTACGTAACTGACCGCAGCCCATTTTGGCCAAAAAAATATTGTTGTATAGGAACCCTTCACGCGCGAGTCCGGTTCGCACTTGGCAGCTTTTTTACGCTTAGATTTATTTGACTGGGACACCGATTTGGGTGTTTTTTTGTCTGTGCTAATGACATGTTTGGATAAGTACAGGCAAGGATGTAGAAAACAAAAGTGGTACTGTAAAGTCCGACATTATTTTTAAAAGAGTGAAAATAATACAATTTAAGGTGTGGGCAACTTTATTTGGTTACCGAAAATTGTCCGATATTTTTTATGCACTATACGGGCCTGTAGCATAAGCCGTCTGTTACATAAACTAAATTCCACGTGAGCGAAGCCGCGGGTACAGCTAGTATAAAAATAATATTAGAAATATCGTTCCCTAAATACGCTAATGTCGACTACGTGACGCACATCTTAATCGTCTCCTTAATATTGATAAAATCCTGTGACATTTTGTACATAGATTGAAATAAAATTATATGTATCAATTTGTTATCTAGATATATGCAATGAACAATTGTTATGATTGTTTAAGGAAATTACAAACTCCGCTGCTGGAAGTACCAAAAGTAGGGAACCAAATTATAAAGTAATTTCCAATTTAAATGTTCTTAATATTTAAAACAATAATTAATCCTATCCGAGCAGGCCCAATCCACACAATCACAATCGTACACACCAGGTGTCTTTATATGGTTCTTGTACTTCAAGGAACGTAGTAGATGCCTCCCTGGTGTGTGGCATGTTACGCCGTAGGTGTCCGATCTTAACCGTGACCCCTCAGTCAGACGGGTCTGGAAAGTAGCAGGGATCTTTTCTGCCGTTACTGAGCTGAATTGAAGACTAGAACTACTTCCAGTAGCTACTCGGTAACTATGTGTCCAGTTGTAACCTTTATGTCCCTTACTTGTAATAGTTCCTTTTGTACAAAATCTAAGTATCCGATTTATGAGAGCACTTGGTCTGCTAGCTGGGAAGGATAACGAACTTGCATCATAAGTTCGTTTCAATATACTAGTCGCAGTGACTGGGCTTTCTATAAACTTAATCAATATAGCAATTCTTGTTATATCAATAATAAGTTTTTTATAATGAAAATATGTTTAAATAGAATTTATGTTCCGGCTGACAAAAGGAAGTAAGTTTAAGAACAGGAAAAGCGACAAAAAGAAGAAGAAGACTGAAAATAAACTGAGAGGTCACACTTACCGTAAACAATACAACGGGGAAGCTAACACAAATCATATGAGGTAACTTCCCCGTTGTGAGTTTGTACGAACTCCTGACTTAGCATTGCATTTTAGCATTAGTAGAATAGTAGGTTAGTCATAAAGATATGTAGGATAGTAGAATACAAATATTGAATATAGAAAGTTGTCACCCCTATCCCACATCGACACTATTGTATAGCACGTGGTTGAAATGGTGCGATAGCTCGGCGGGTGATTAAGATATTACATATTGTTATGCGAGATATGAATTATTGAATTTAATCCAGCTGTATCTATATTAATCCAGACGTGAGGTATTGTGTCTCAATGAAAGTGCGCCACGCTTTCAGCCGGCTTAATCAATGTGTTTATTAGTGCAGTAGGTAATTTAATTGCAAATGTTTTATTCATGTATGCTTACAAAATGTTGGACGTGGATTTGTCTTTTGATAGTTCGTATTTTTTTTTCATCTCGATGGAAGTCTTATGCACCGACTTATCAAAATTAACTTTAGGGTCTCAAATCTCTTAAAAAACTTACAGATTTTTTATTTAAATCACCTAACGCCTTGTGGCATCACTGAAATTGTAAACTGTAACTCAAATTTCCCAAAACTTATAATTGCTCATTCATACTGTGGACATAATTATTATCATATTTTGTGTTGTCTATACTGAGCTTGAACAGACAACAGAACAGTATCAGTATTATGCTTGCAATATTACAATACAATTCAGAGTTGGCTTAACATTTATTCATAAACAATTACATTGTAAATGATGAGCGCATTGTAATATTACTAAAGTAAACAAACGTTACCGATTTACATAAAAGTATTCAGTTACAAAGACGTAAATCTCTTTGCTGATTATGATAATACCCATCACAATTGGGAGTTAGAAAGTAGTCGGTTTTCCGGGCGCGACCGCAAATGAAGCCGAGACTAAGTAGCCTCAAACGATTGATGTAAACTCGCGGACATAAAGGCTTGGTGCGGTGCAAGTTAAAAACGGAAATGAGAAAAATATTCCTGGACATTTAACAACGCCATCTAGTTCCAAACTAAGCAAAGCTTGTACTATAGAAACTAGATAACTGATAGACCTACTTAACCATACATACTATTTTTTTTGTAAATACATTCGTACTTTAGATAAATTAACATCCAGACAGTAGGAACTTACAATGTTATCACATTATAATTTTTTATTTTGGGGGATCGGAAGACACACCTTCCGGCGCAATAGACCATTGCTGTATCCACTACGCCAATCAGGTCGGATAGGTAGATAAATGAGGATATTATTAGGATAGTAGGATATGATTAGCTTGTAGTTAACTTTTGTTTTTAGATTGGGCTAGCTTCATAACGTGTAAGTTATGATACTCCAATAGAAGTTTGTGGTTGATGATGCCATTTAATATTTTATATTTCGACTTAGGAACAAGTAGATAGGAATAAACGAAAATTAGAAAAGAAAGAATTAATCAAAAATTATATCTTGAAAATTTCCATGTTTAAACATTGTAAATAATGAAATAACAGAAAAACATCAGCGTCGCTTTTCTAATATTAGAATTATAAAATGGATCTTTAAAAATTCAATTGTATCTTAAATAAAATTGACTAGGGTTTTTTGAAACAAGGAAAAACGGACGCCATTAATTTTTAAACAACTTACACTTAAACAAATCATTAATTATTCATATCATCGCCCGGTGTTATGACTTGTTCGTTCGGAAGTCGCCCCTCGCTCCGTGCACAGAAATTTGATTTATCCCAAGATCAAATTCAATTGTGTCAAACGAGAAATTGACTAAAAATTCAACTCGACTCGATGCGATATTACATTTTTATATATTCCAATCTGCCGTGGAGGCGTTTATAAAAATGCTCGTGTATTGTCTGCACGTTTTGATCGTGACGTGTCACGTGACGGTTTTATTTAATATATTGGCTCAATTTATTGAATATTGTAAATCATTCAAGCTAGAACATCAGTTAATAAGAGTGACAAGCGCGCATTATTTTCTTAGCGGTAAACAGGTATTTTTGGCAAGCCAAACCAAACATAGATAACTACATGCACAATAACAGTTTTTAATTTTATAATTTCTTTTAGTTGATTAAACTACAATCATATAGAGCATTATGATGCAACCTTGGAAAAAATGTTTTGTTTTAAACATTGAAAGAGAGGTATTTAGATTATGAAGCTTTCAACAAATTCTATACAGCATTTTCCGGATGAAAATAAAATGCACAATATTCGTATAAAATCAAACACCCAGATATTTTAGCGAATAACCTACAACTTTAACTTTTTGCTTCCTACAATTTTTGATAATGTTCTCGTATTACCCTCAAAGCAATGGTGTATGTATAAAATGGTGTATAAGATATATTTCTCAGCTGTTCCAATTAGAAAGAATCAAGTAAGCCTTCGTGTAACGTACCGGACCGAGATATTTGATGTAAAATTAATTAGGGCTTTTTAAAACAAGGAAAAACGGACGCCATTAATTTTCAAACAACTTATACTTAAACAAATCATTAATTATTCATATCATTTCTTGTTATGACTTGTTTGTTCGGAAGTATCCACCAAGGATCAAACCTGGGACCTCTCGGTTATAATGTTCACGCGTTTGAACTAACGAGGCAAAGCAAGAAGTTGAGAAATATCTAGAAAGAAAAGATAGAAAATACGTTTATTTACTGTTGTAAATAATCAATAATAATAAACACGCAACATTGCAAAACAATAGAAAATCTATATATTAATAACAAACATTTTGACGGTAAATGTTTTGTAAACTGATGATTGATTGAATAATTACGTTGTTTCAGTTCGACATGAGTTGGAGCCAGTCGACCTGAGCATGCATCATGAGTGGAAGACGAGGGCCCTATCGGAGCGTCGCCATCGGCCTCATCCAGATCATTACAATTATATGCCAAGGTAAATCCTGCTTCGAAATGCTAGTTAAGATTACTTATGCACAATTAAAGTTCATGAATAGATAAATAATTGGGCCTTATTAAGGGTCATATAGATGTTGTTATCGAATATAACCAAGACTTGATTGACATGCTCTATGAGTAATAGCCCCTGACAATAAATAGAAAAAATCTACCCATGACGTAACAAAATGTTTCATACATATAAGAAACGCGGTTAGTTCTTACCACTGCGTAGATTTAAACATTTAACGACTCAGAGCTGTTTGAACTGGCAAAATCTTTGACTTGATATTTTTTGGAATAAAAACTATAAACAAACATTAAAGGTGAGAATATATTATAATTAGGTATCATAAATTCTAATGAAATGTCAAACGAACTTTTAAATTGTTAAACATTGATAAGAAAGATAGATCGATAAATTTAATGACGAGTTGTCGAGAATTAAGTTTCTATGAACTATTGTGTTTTCTTTCTGCATTATTTTTTTAAATCAACAAAAACAATTCCGTTAATCAGTTTACATACTAAGTCAGATATCATAAACGAAACCGTTAATAGGCTAACTAACTTTCACAAATTACTAACTTTTCAAATAAAAGCGAGTCAAAGGGAGCGTCTTAATGAAGACAATATTTTGAAGAGCCCGTAACTTCAGTAATTAAATCTTGTTCTCATATCTGGAGGGCTCGTGTCTTTGAACAATTCCTTCTATATTAGATGTGGTGTCAATCAATTTGGACTTCGCTATAATCGTTCAAACTTGCAAGTGTAATGATAAAACTTTGTTGGATTTATAATTTTCTGGGACAGTTACGAGTTGGAGATGATATTAGTGTTAGATGTATGTTTTGTTTACAATAAACAAATCTGAATTTAAGGAACATGTGTGTACACAATCTTCCTAAGTTCACGTGGATCTGGGAATTTGGTTCCAATAATAAAATTGAAGGGTTACATTTTTTGAAGATTGTCTATGTTATCCTCAATTTCTTTAGTTTCATCAATTCGACACATCTTCGCACTTTTTTGGGCTAAATTGGATCACTTAAAATATATTATATGTACAGCGAAAACTGACTGGTTAGAAGAGAAATATAAGTCAAAAATATTAAATCTGAAACAATAGTTATTATAAAATTTCTGAATCAAGTTTACGGCCTTAAAAAGTCAATTACACTCATTTATTTACGAGAATTCATTCACGGCAATACTCAAGCACTCCCCAATATAATAAAAGGATCGTCAAGGCAGACTTTATAGATAAACCCTCGTGAAAAAGGGCAGTTATAGGCCGATAACGATTCGCGAGTAATTTTAATGCGGAAATTAAACAACGAAGCTTTTAATGCACTTAGAGACCGTTCTGATTTATTTAAAACACCTTTTTTGGATTTATTATAAAGAGATCAAGAAAAATTTCAACCTGTCTTTTAAATTTTACAGTAAAACGTAAAGTTTATTTATGAAAGACAAGAAACACGCTATCAAAATTACACATGAGCCTTAATTCATTGCCACTTTTTCTGTGTGTACCGAGTTAAAAATTTGTGTTAATCTATCTTTTAGCAAATAAATTAAGTTTGGCTTTGGCTTTGGCTTTGACTTTTACTTTGACTATGGCTTTGGCTTTGTCTTTGACTTTGGGTTTGACTTTGACTTTGACTTTTGATAAATTTTTATATGTTTCCTCTTAATTCTTTTAATGGTCTCGTGTTTGACAAAACTTAAAATAATATAAGTAGGCTAACGTTATCACATACTAAGATTGTCCTTTCTTGCAGTGTTGACGGAAGAACCCCGGTTCGCAGAGCCCATCCCAAACGTGACGGTGGCTCTCGGCCGCGACGCTAGCTTACCTTGCGTTGTGGAGCATCTGGGGAACTATAAGGTAATATTTATTTGATTATTTTTTAACGAACGGTTTTTCAATAACACCTCGAAAATAATTTTAAAAGCCATTTTAGAAATAACTTAAAAAACTGATTTATACATTAATAAGTCGAATTAACCAATCACGCATCTCTCTCGCAAAACTCCAAAAGAGTATCTATAATAAACGTGGCGTTAACATAACTACCAAAACTTGGTTCCGATAGGTTGATTGTAACCAAAGTATGACATTCTCTCATTTATAGGAACTGGGTAATATAAAATATAAATAGACTCTCTCCTTATGAGAAGCTCAATAAAAACGCAAAAGTTACAGTGAGTATATTAGTTAATCTATAAAACGTGCAAAAAAAACTAGTTCTACCATTGTTTTTTTTTTTTCAAAAATATGAAAAGGCAAATAAATTTGAAATGAAAATAAAAATTAATATCCCTTGAGCACCAAAAATTTTCCAAGTTTTAATGGCGATATTTTTTGTTGAAAACACGAAGTGATTTATAATAGTTACGATCTGCCCCAAGGACCAAAAAAAGGACATTTTTAAAAGTTTTATTGTGTATCAAAATTCCTGAAATTACTGCTACAAGCTTGGAACTCATCGACGATGCTGCAATCTCTAATCAAAACGTTAAAATCACAAAGAATAGTGTGACAAGTAGTTTCCTCCTTTCTTCCCATTATAAGATAACCGAACGCCGTCTCAGGAAAACATCTTATACTACAAACAACAATGTAAACTCTTCGATAAAAGTTTTATAAAGAAAATAAACGTCCACTGTAACACGTAATGTAAATAACAACATTTTTAAACGAGCTTTTAGCTTGTTCGGATTATTTTTGGACTTGAAAGTTACATATGTCCTTCCTCATATAACTGTAGGTAGCTTATAAAATAGTCTTTAATTATAAATATTTTAAGGGGAACACTGAAACGACTTAAATTAGTGCAAAATAGGACTCACACATTAGAAGATCATTATGAATACGTAACACATTAGATGATTATATCATGAAGTCGATGCGTGTAATATTACATCACATCGCCGTACCTACTACTTTATATCCCTTTTTACCTCTAACAAATCCCAAACTGGGACGTTTTTTTTGAAACGAATATCGCAGTAAGATGCTACAAGTATAATTCTCTGCCCGAAAAATGTTTACACTGTAAAAGTGGACATCGAAGGCCTAGTACACCTTTATTACCTTTCAAAGTCTTCAAACTCCCTTAAACACTCCACTCTAGAGAACTAGTTAGTGAATTCATGCCACGTCTTCGAAGCTCTGGACGCACGTTAATTGTGCTGTAATGGACATAAATTGATTGCCAAGTGACTCCCATGTACGGGCTAGTTCATGAGCGTGTCACGTGTAATGGTTTACATGTAAATGTGATTGGAGTACTTATTAAAGTATGACTTATGTGGTTTATTATGGTGGTATTTATGGTGATAGCGATACGATATGGTTTGATACCAAAAAATAATTAAATGTACTCACTTTATTGTAACTGATACTGTGTAACACCAGGTGGAACTGAAAATCGGCACTGTTTGTGCATAGCACTGCAGGCAAACACTGTTATTTTTGTTATTGTATTTTACTATTTCTTTTTTTTTATTTTACTCTTGTTATATATATAATTTTTATTTTGTCTTTGTTCGATTTTGTCTGTAGTGAATAAATATATTTTTCTTTCTTTCTTTTCTTTCAAATATTGTAAACAGAAGTAAATTATGTTTATGTTTTATGTCTTGATCAGACAAATGATCAGTTACTTTTAGATGATGTGTAATTATATCATCTAAAAAAATTAATTTAATTTAACAAAATTTCCCTTGGCCACAACTAAGACACATTTTAAACAAACCATGTAAGAATTCTATAGATGTGTATTAAATAACATAAATGTACATAGTATGTATTGTTTAAATAAAAAT
Source organism: Phoebis sennae (assembly GCA_001586405.1). Classification (NCBI taxonomy): domain Eukaryota; kingdom Metazoa; phylum Arthropoda; class Insecta; order Lepidoptera; family Pieridae; genus Phoebis; species Phoebis sennae. The sequence continues at coordinate 329,568 of LQNK01000215.1, read as the reverse complement.
GATAAATTCTGTATATTAATTAAAGTAAAAATACAAATTATAAAGCGAATTAACGGAGAATATAAATCAAATGAAGCATCTTGAATGCAAATTATTTGTACCAATAATCCACTTGGTATAATATTTTACCCATATTTTCACTCCGCCAACCCGTAAAATTGAATAAAATTTCTATACTGAAAGCTGACGGCCGCATTAAATCAACCACGACAAAAACGCACATTAGAAAACCTATATCCATAACGTCTCATTCACATTCAAATTGTAACCCGATCACATAAATATATAAGGAAAAAATCCATTGAAGGAGTTCTTTATTGAAACCGATAAATAGTACTTACTAACCCAGCAATATAAATTCAGTATTGAAATTGCGTCGTTATTCAGATCATACGTAACTTATAGGAGATTATAGATAGTGTTTTATATTTTTTGCGTTTTACTCGTTCGAGCTATCTTTATTTTCGTTTGAATGGATGTGTATTGCGTACGAATTTCTGGGTGTTGGTAAATACGTACAATATTGTAACAATCGACGTTTAAGGGCCTATGAGATAAACCGGTTTTTTCCACTTTGCTTCTAATAAACTTCGTTACATTTTAAATAAAATACTTTTTAAAGGATTTTAAACGCGGTTTATTATACATTATTAGTACGGGAGACTCCCGTGACCACGCTCGCTGTAAAGTGCTCGAAACGTCGGGTTAAATAATAATGTAAAATAATGTATAATAAACCGCGTTTAAAATCCTTTAAAAAGTATTTTATTTAAAATGGAAAGTACTCGCGTTAAAACAAACACAAGATTATACTAACTTCGTTACATTTGTTTTTCATTTGAATATACGCTTTACCTTTTATTATATCAGTAGTGTTAATATATCACTAAGATAATGTAAGTTTCGGACAGAAAAAATATTTTTTCAAATCAATCCGGCTGTTTTTATTTAATGCATAGGCTACAAAACTACTGGGCTGGATTTATACTATCAAATCAGTTCTCTTTATAACGAATTTGGTTTTTTTATGCTACAGCAGGCGAGTGGTTCATCTGATGTTAATTTACTGACTGCAGCCCATGAACATCTACAATATCAAAATGTAGGAACCTTGGCAGCTTGAAGAGATGATGAGAGAGCAGTGGGGTGGCAATACAGGTCTCCAGGATCTGCTCACCGTACGAAACACAGTGCAATACTGCTTCACACTGATCTTCTACTGGAGGGGTGGTAATTACACCGGTGCAAAATTGGGCCAATCGTACTCGGCCCCCACTATTTGATTGCTGAAGACGTTACGCAGCAGAATTACCCTCTGTCGCCTCTTACGAAACTCACAGGTAGAAATCGGGTGGTGACACATGTATTCTAACCACCACACGGGGAGTAAAGATTACGGGATATTATAGATAGTGTTTTATATTTTTTCGCTTTACGTCGAGGTATCTTTATTTTCGTTTGAATGGATATGTATTGCGTACGGACTTTTTGTTGGTCGGTAAACACGGATGCGGCGTTTGAACAATATTGGAAGTATCGAGTTACGTCTAGGCTCGGTATTCGGTTGAGATTACACCGTCAAAAAAATTGAGATCAATTTCGCAAAATGTGTCTGAATTAAGAAGTTCTCAATTGTTTTACAGGCCTTTTTCCTAAAGTGGTTTAAAGATACTACAAAATTTTTAAATTGTTAGCAAAAATATTTTTCTGGTGATTTGTGTTTCGAAATAGTTCTGGAAACCCTGAAACTTAGAACCTACTAATGAAAAAATGAATAAATATTCTGGGACATTTTCCACAACGCCCTCTGGTCTCAAATTACAATGTTCATCTTATCATAATTTTCTACTCGTGGGGATCGAACCCACACCTTTCGGCCCCATAGACCATTGCCACACCCTTTGCACCAAATAAATAGGGTCGTCGTCAATGAAAACATTTATTATTTTAATTAATAGAAAACACAGGAAAGTAAGAAAATAAATGTATTCTTATTTAACGCGCCACTTTGCTAGCTTCAATAAATACTTCTTGAAGTTTACATTCATTTGAATAAAACACCACTGTATGGCTGCTTCCTCTCTGATATTAAATTATGCAATTTCTAACAAACAAATTATTTCTACCGTTGCTGATGCATTTCCCTATATTACAAATTTATTTTTCTCGCAATTTTTATTCAGTACAGTTTCTCCAATGAAGTATTACTGAAATATATAAAATACTATTCATTTAACGATTAGTGAACCATCGTTGTTAATATTCATAATTAGTTGTATTAACGGTCGTTTTCAATATTCTACCTGTACCTTGTTTTGCATACTAAAGTCAGACAAATCTATATATTTGCACTCACTTTGATTTCAATATCCTAACGACAGCTGATCCAAATTCGGATGCAGTTAGGATGCTGTGTAACTTTAACTTTTAGATTAATAATAATAATTAGTTATGTTAATTTTTTAGTTAAATAGTATAGATACAATGAGATTGTCATAGTCATTTTATGTACAAAAATCTCTATAATAAAAAAGATTTAAAAAAAATCCTAACGACGGATACTTTGGCTATGACTTTTGTATAGACAAAAGTCATAGCCAAATATAGATAGCTATAGTCATATAATTTGACATAACAATCTATCCATAATCATTGATACATTATTGAAAAGGGCCGTATGATGGTTTCGGACTGATCGCAGTGTAAGGAGTGACGTGTCTGCTAAAATGTCTCACTCTCCCTAATAAAAAACCTCCGAGTTCGAAACTGTCTGTCTACACCAAAGATTTCGCGCTTAGTCAGTAAGAAAATGTGAGTCAAAAAGCAGTTATACTCACTGCTGCTGTCTTATTACAACTAAAATACTATTCGTATATTTTAACTGTGTCATTACACTAACATCCTACTCTACGAAATTAAAATATAATATCTACATTAAATTATTCATCTTGATATTGTAAGTATCACAAATCAGGCTCCAACCCTAATGAAAATACGTAGAAATATTTTCCCACTCTTTTATCGTCTCGAATGACGTCTATAAAGAAAATGTATACATACACGAGCGGCAGAAACGCTAATCACTTTGAGAGTTTATTTGAGGAATGAAATATGAATATACCTTTCCCTGAAATGATAGTATTTCACGCCAATATCATATAGAGTGTTCTTTACCGAGTACCGCAATTTCTTCTTTAGTAACGCTCGGCTCAAGCTAAATAAACATTGAAATATAAACTCAATAATCATTGAATTCATGTAGACGGTATAAAAATTATAGTATAATGATTGTGTTCGATGGGACTACATTATTGATGATATACAAATAGGTATGTTTAGTGTGTTACGTACAGATTGCTAATCATTCATAAAGAGTAAGATGCGTGGGGAGCCCACGCTCTTCTGAAATTCTTACTCTTTATGAAATTGGCTTTTAAAATTCTAAATATCTTTATGTTCCAGCTATATATATTGTTGCTTTTTAGTTATTATGGAAGAAGGTCAATTTTACAACTCACGCAGTTTTGATCAGAAAAAAATATATGCAAAAAGACCATTTCCAAATATTTTATATTACTTTCTGTTTCATTAAAACTATTATACAACTTAGTAGGTACATATATTTTAGTTCGTTTCTTTTCCATTAAAATACATCGCGTTTGTGTCATTCGCGAGGAAACAGCCTAAAGCCTTATTGGCCTATTCAATGTACCCTTCAATTGGCTGGGATGAGCAGTTATAATATTTTCTTTAACGTTACTCGGGTGTAATAAGTTCATTCGCGTAAAGCCTGATTGCTTTCGCGGAATACGGGATTGTTTTAAGGAGTTGTTATTCAAAGTAAATGTTGCCTCATCTTATGAGGGAAAGATATTAATATAAGCAGTATAATATATGTAATACAAGTCTGTAGATCAATAAAAGGTGTCTAGGTAATTCAGCTATCTGTAAACGAAATTTCATCAAAATTTTGATATTTTTGTTTTTTTTTTGTAAAATGTGCTGTGAAAAACTAGGTATGTGAAAGTTCAAATAGTTTCGAAAATCATGGATGTCCTAAATTCTCAAAAGATACCCTAACATATTATCATATAGTAATGAATTCGTAAATATGTTTAAAAACAGCTTTTTTTCTTTCACAAATAATTTCTTAGTTCGTCTTTTAACAGCTATCTTCTTATTGCTACTAATATTCACCTTGGTGGGTCAAATAATTTTCAAGATTTCGCGCTTTGTCAGTAAGAAAATGAGTCTTGAACCGTGAAACCTTTACTTTGAAGTTAAATGTGGATAAGTACACTTTAGTATTATGAATTCATCTTTTTTATTTTGGTTATAAGTCCTCTCACATCAACAAATCACTTCTGGTGTTATTGGCATATATTTTCTTCTACTAGCTAAATATGTGTATTAAATTACTTACTATTATTGAATTTGTCTCAATAAATTTAGGATAAAATTTAGTGAGCTAATTTAACTACAGGTGTTGTAACGCTAATAAAAAATTGTGTTTTTATGAGTTATATTGAATAAATCCAGAAAGAAATAAAGATAAAGAAGTAAAAAATTTTTATTCTTTCTTATCTTAACTTATTTAAATAAAGTATAACTATTGCGTTAGTTGCTGGTATTTTATAGACATCTTTCCAAACCGATGGTAGCTTTTTAAAACTGACAATTCAAAAGAAATCAAAGGCCGCAGCTAAAACACAGGTGCTCTTACCTCTCATTAAGGTGTCCAAATCAGCAAAAACATAAGTCTTACAAAAGAAAACTTTCACGGTAAAGGTAGAATGCGCCATACAGTTTTATTTAAACGTCCCGAATAAAACTCAAGTGTAGGGTACGTAAAGATTTCCCTGGGGCAGGGAGCACCTGGTCATCTCTATGAAATTTTGGTGAATGAAAAAGTATTGTTCTTTGAAAATTAGGGGATATAAGGGATTCCTTGGCTTTAAATTAAATACGATCCTGTGTTTTTATATTGTTTGACGATTGAGTATAGATTAGATAAAAAAATGTGTAAAAATATATATCGTGTTCTATACCTCCGGATATTTAAATATAGTTTACAAATCAGCGACTTTTTTCTTTACATAATTATATGTAAAGAAAAAAATATTATATAACATTTTAAATTATGTGTCTTATGGGTATTTTTGACCAATGTCCCCAGGTGAATAGGTAGTTTAAATCTTTTTGTAAATTTAAAGAGTCAATAACATCAACGTAATTGATTTTTTTTTATCTTTACCCTGCAAATGATAACTTGGTATTACTTACTGTAATTATAATTGCAACAAGATCTTTACCCATTTCAAATGTCAGTATTAATATGTGGATAATATTGTGGGCCATGCAATTATAAGACTGGCTGGTTTTATCCCTTTAAATAAAAATAAAAAATAAATTAATTTATTATCGATAAATAACGATTCCTTTTATAAGTAATAATTAGTATTGGAATAGCCTCTAGGTATATTCAGGTCAAACAGGTCGTCAATATTTTCAAAGCTCGTGCCAATTACTCTCATAAATAGAGGAAAGTAATGAATAGGTAATGATGCCAATTAATTATTATTGTGAGCAAATATTGATGCGACACCTGTGATATTATACGGCTAAATGTACGTGGTGAAATGTAAACAGGTAACACACCAAATTATTCAAATGAACAAATATTATTTACTAGCTGCGCCCCAGGGCTTCGCTCCCATGGGAATATGATATATAGCCTATAGCATTCCTCGATAAATGGGCTATCTAACAATAAAACAATTTTTCAAATCGGACGAGTAGTTCCTGAGATAAGGGCGTTCAAACAAACTTTTCAGCTTTATAATATTAGTATAGATATAAGCGATTTGGTGGCTGTGTGACAGATTATTGATTCTTTTTGATTTAGTAAAAATATTTCCATGAAATGTCCCGTTTTTCTGGTGGGGAATTAGGTAATATATTCTTCATATAAACATAATTATAGTAGCATGTATTAAATTTCTATTTGTTTCTTGGGGACAAAATAGTAATGACTACTCAAATCATTTTTTATATTTAAATCTGAAACAATACTAGATTATATATTCACTGATTCACATAAACTTAAAAGTAGAAATTAATTGCATACATGACCACTTTTTTAATATATTTCAATACTTTTTATTTGTTTATTTTTTTATTTATTTATTTATATCAGGCATCATGTAGTTACAGTTAATAGATCTTAAATAACTTAAAACTACGGCTCATAAAACTAAACACTAAAATTAATACTAAATTCACACGTAATTCAATAGACATAACATTATGTTAAATCTATTGACTGAGGATCTAACATTATTTTACGAGCTTTATTTTGAGAACAATAATGCAATTTGAAATATTAAAATACGTCCCATATATCTGCCCCAGTAACATTAAGCGTCTAAATCTTAAAGTCCAACCCTTTGTTAAATTTTAAATGTGGATATATAGACATTGTAACTGCAGCGATGAGCCGGTCCCGAGGGAAATCTGTTACTCTGGACGAATTCTCCGTTGAATACAGATCTGCAAAAAGCATACAAGATAGCTGTTAGGAGTAATTTAATATTTTATGCAACAATGATGTATTTATTGTACGTGTAAACCATTTTAATATTACGGATTTTTTAATGATAGATAAAATTATCTTATAAAAAACTTTTTTATATTTTGGAAAACTATCGTATATTTTTATCTAGATTATTATAAACTGTTGTTTGTTTTATTATTAAAGTATCGATTCACCCGACTTCGCGCGTTATATACAGATAATCTTTCATCTGGAATTGCTGTATTTAAAAAACCGCATCAGGTTTTGATGTTATAGGCAGTGACTTTGTTTCATAATTTGTAGTACACAGTTGAGGTACCAAATACAAACGCTCAATATTTTATATGTTTGTAATAATATAAGTAGGATTAGTAAAATAATGGGATTTGTCGATAATGTTTGATTTTCGTACTGTCTTTGTAATCCTGTCTACTTCACATTTAATTCCATCCTTATGGGCTATAAGGATCGGTCTTCTTGAGGCTTAAAAAGGGGTTAATGAGCCTTCTTGAATTATGAGTGATCATTTTCATGAATCAACGTTCACTTAACACCATACTTCTTTCCAAATAATCCATAAAAATGTATTGTATTGTTAATAATGTCTATTTATATCTGATATTGACAAATTCGATATTCAGGCTGCCGTAACTGATGCAAATACGTAAAATGTTTGCGCACAGCGACCGTAAACATAACATTGTAAACGAGGTTAAAGCGAAATTATAAGCGGGATAAGCTGGAATCTGTAATTATTATCTAAACGACAGCGTCCGCCGCTCATGAATAATTTAATTGGCTGCAGTCAGATACAGGTCGGAATTGTTTCTGCATTAAATATGCTACGTACCGATTAGATCGCGATATTGAAGCGAACTCCCAAAGTTCGGAACATCTGACGTTCGCTTGTTTTAGAATTCGAATGCAGACTGCGACGGTCCATTGATTTTCGAAATTGGAATGCATAATTTTTGTGACGGATTATTAAAACTTATGCGTGGATTTAATTTATGTTTGGAACATCTAACGTGCGCTATTACAGAATCCAAATTCAAATACGCTGCGAACTGCGGCGTTCTATTGATTTTTGAAATTGGAATGCATAATTTTTGTGACGGATTATTTAAAGTTACGTGTGGTTATGAGCATGTAAGGTTTAAATTTATGTTTGGAACATGTAACGTGCGCTATTATAGAACACAAATTCAAATATACTGCGAACTGCGACGTTCCATTGATTTTTGACAATTATAGAATCCAAATTCAAATACGCTGCGAACTGCGGCGTTCTATTGATTTTTGAAATTGGGATGACTAATTTTTGTGACAGCATAATAAAATTTATGAGTGGTTGGAAGCATGTAAGCTTTAACTTTAAAATTGGAATGCATAACTTTAGGAGACATTATTAAAAGTGTAGGTATATTTTATTGTAATGAACATATTCATATGTATCACAGGTTGAACTATAGTTTAAAACATACTAAGAGTGACTGGCGAAAGTTCTTTTCTAGAGTTTTGGGTTCCCTTTCAAGTCATTTGAAATAATTTATGTCGACGTCGACCCAATAATTAAAATTTTATATAAAAACTTCAAGAACCTATAAAATTCTCAAGAATATTCATAAAATAATGGCAGTTTATTGCATTTATTATTCAGCTTGGAAGGATGGCCACAAAAGGTGGGAAATTAAGGTTAAATTGCGTATTCTTCGCGACTAATTGTCTTTTAACAAGGCATAATTAAATGTATTGTAAGGCTTTAATAATTGGTCCACATACGGTATAATAAAATGGCGGGTCAAATGTCGCATTTTTTAGCGTTAGAGCTATTTAGCAAAGGAATTAAATTTCGGTATGTTTAGACTGTAGAATTAAGTGGAAGGAATTGTTTTGAATGTGTGTCTAATTTTTACTTGTATAGGAAACCCTAAAATGACATACTAGTTCTGTGAAAAAACAATGTATAAATTTATCTTAACCTAGTATGATATGATATGTTATGTATCATGAAAAAATACTATCATTATATTATTTGTATCTAGATTAGCAAAGCTAACGAAAAATTTATATAAAAATATTTTTTTCTACCTGTTATAATATATAAGTAACAATGTGTGTTATATTTTATATTTCTTATTGTTATTTTGTTTTGTTTTTTTATTATAATACGTGTCTGATTTTTATTTTTATTGCTGAAGTCTTTTTCTTTCTGTCTTTCTTTCATTAGACCGTTCACAAAAACATTTAACAAAAAAAAATGCAAAAAATATGCATTTTACGCTCAAATTCAACCACCATTACTCCACTAAAATCACTTCAAAATTCTAAATCTCAATCCTAATTACTTGACGTTATTTTTGAGTTATAATTGATTAGCTTGAGCTGCCAAAACCGCGAGAAACAACGCAGGCGATAAGTTGTCGGTACAACGGTGTCGGGTTTCACCCCCGCAGTAATTACACCGGGGACTATACACGCTTACCCTTGCGAGATATATTTTTTTATACTAGGATAGGCATTTGCCTAAAACATTTATTTGAACGCTGTTTCACCTGATGGAAAGCGAAACGCGGTCTAGGATTATTTAATACGTGAGCTCAAAGGTTTCACCGCGTATATCTCCTGTTCCTAAAGGATTTTTGGGGTAAAAACTGTTCCATGTCCTTCCTCGGGCTTTAAAGAATCATACAAAATAAAGAATTGTACAAAATTTCATCTTAATTGGTCCTGTAGTTTCAAAGTCAATGGCAATGTCATGTGTAGTATAGACCTGCTTCATAGGATAGAGATAATTGTTTTTTTAAAGATTACAAGACCAACTATGATTGCCGCGCCGTCTAGAAGGAAGGGGAGGGGATAGGGAGAGTGTAGAAAGAGCTCTGTCATATGGTGCTCCTGATGGTAATGGTTTAAAACAAAACACTAAACAACAATGTATAATGATTTTGTGTAAGTCATACGATGAAATTGGGCGAGTAAAGAGTAAAAGCTAATAATATTAAATGTGAAACGTAAATATCTGATTGGATTAGAGCTGGAGCTAAAACCGCAAGCAACAACGCGAGCGATAAGTTGTCGGTATAACGGGGTGTCAAATTTCACCCCTGCAGTAATTAAACGGAGGGAGTGCAGGGATGAAACACACTTATCCGTGAACACAATATAAATAAGATTAAAATGTATTACTAGCTTGGCGCGGTATAACTCGCGTATATTTATGTAGTGGGATTTCCAGGATAAAATGACTCTATATCCTTGCTCAGATGTCAAACTATAAAATTTGACCTAAATTTATTTCAAAGTAAAAAAGAGACAGAGTACAGACTCCGCATGTATAATATTAGTAAAAAAGTAGGAATTTGTAGGAATACACCAATAGTTTAGATGGATTATCATATAGGATATAGAACTTTATGACCTCAAACACAAAGTACGTAGTCGACAGGGACACTTATAATAACTGATGCTTCAAACATATTATATAACATTTTTTTCAGTTTGGGCAATCGTATACAAATAAATAGCTTCGTTATTTTAAAGAATATAGATTTTAAAGGATGTTTTATTGGAAATAGAATACTTACTATAGTATAAGAAGAAATAGAGCCATACATTTAGAAAACTTTGAATGATTTTAAATAACAATATTGAATGTGAAATGCAATACTGTATCGCAAAGGCAATACGCTAAACCCTCAGATAAACTGTCGTTTTCATAACGGGCAAATAGGATTACCATTACAAAACTATCATCAAAAGACACGCCAAAATAACCCCTTCCCGCCCAGACACATCTATTCGGATTTTGAAAAATCGTTCACAAACACCCGTGAATTTCTGAACGAATATACGCTAACGGGCCCATACATAATCATTGTACCCGGACAAGCGGAAAATATCCTTACCCAAGTACCGGTATTATTTATCTGTTGGTCCCGAATAAAAGTTGATCAAGTGTAACGGGACCTTCACTTATCTTCATTTAGATGGCCATCTTTAGTTTAGTTTTAAGATTGCTGGCGCGTTTTATTGAATGAGTTTTGTAAGGTTTTGTACTAACATTTTGTTGTTTTGAAAGTTTTGGTTCAGGTTTCTAGTAATTTTATAGTATTGCTTTACGTTCTTTCTGAATGCTAGGTGGTTTTTGAGGTTCTTAATTTTTAGTACCTAAGTTTGAAAATTCCATTGAAGTTATTAAAATAGTTAAAAAAGAAATTTGTTTACTAAATAGATAACTAAATAGTCTGGGACATTTAACACCACGCCCTCTAGTCCCAAACTAAGCAAAGCTTGTACTATAGAGAATAGATAACTGATAGACATTCTTAAACATACTTTATACATTTTTTAAATATAAATGAAAATCCACAGTGTCCATCCAAATACAGTGTGTGTACTATATTTTGTGATCAATAAATGGATTTAATTTGTTGTCAAATGCGTATTATTGAAACTAGAGCGCATCATACGAGAAAGTTTAAGCAGCCCCCGGCGCAAATGTTGCAATGTAGGAATTAACTTATTCATGAATTTGCTGCGGTATTAATAATTTGTTTTATTTTACGAGACCTATTATCTAGGCGCTGCCTCGTAAATACTTGAGGTGGCTGAATTTTAAAGTAAATGAAAGGGTTGTTCCTGTATTTATGGCAGATTGAGATGATATGCGTCTTTTGGGAATGGCGGGTTAATTATGATTTTAAGCAATTTTGGAGTGAATCTCCATTGCAAATTATAAAAACTGTATTGGACTGGGGATCCCAAATGGTTTTAGAGACCTACGCCTTTTTTAATAACTGATTCTATGGTTGTAGTGCGTTCAGAAGTCACAATGTCCACAAGTTTTGTTTTTGAAGTACCAAAATGATTAAAATTTAAAAAAAAAATTAACCGATTATGTTACATATTTAGAACGTCCTGTAAAAATTGGAAAATCTTTGCAAAAACCCCTGTATATTCAGTTTCAAGAGAAGATAGTTTAAAAAAGAGTTCACATGAACGGTAGAGCTATAGGACGGCGATTTGTACAGAATACAGTAAACCCTTCTTACTTTTAGTAGGCATCAGCCTTATGACCCACCTCACCAAATTCGAATTTGAATGCAAAAAAGTGTTGTGTATTCAATTCGGAAAGCATTAGGCTAAAAGGGAAATGGCATACATTTACTGAATCGATTCAGTCCAAGTTATATTTGATTAGGGTATGCGTTGGCCCGGCCCGAAATTATGATATCACTTTAGACCTCCTTTTATTAAATTGGTTTCAAATGGTACGCACGTTTTAGTGGTTATATTGAAGCATTGGGATACTAAAGCCTCGTAAATAAAGGTGTAATAATGCTTCCCCGACCGGTATCGTTCATGGTGGCAAATGTCAACAGAGATCAGCCAGTTACAGGACATATACAGCAGTGGATACGTCAGTGTCTATTACGCCGGAGGGTGTGGGTTCGATTCCCACGAGTAGAAAATTATGATGTGATGAACATTGTAATTTTCTACTGTCTGGGTGTTAATATCTATAGTATGTATGTATTTACAAAAAAAAAGGTATGTAAGTATGTCTATCAGTTATCTAGTTTCCATAGTACAAGCGTTGCTTAGTTTGGGACTAGATGGCGTTGTGTAAAAGATGTCCGAGAATATTTATTTATTATTATTATTATTATATTATCTGATCTGACCAGCGGTTTGGGCTGTGCTTTGATTGTTCACTGTCAGTCAGTCAGCTACCTTTGAGTCTTAGGTGTCAAGCTAAAAATTATGTTATAAAAATAACTGTGCATTAAATTCACTTTCTACAATAAAGTGACAAGCAAATGAAAAGCAGTACAAAATTAAATAAATTTATCTACGAAGACGCGCTATTTACTTTTCTCAATCGTTGACAGTATATATGTATGCAGGCTTCCACTTGTGTGAAGTTTTATAGGTACACATTTATTACCTATGTGTGCCCACGCACACTGAAACAAATACACTAATCAAGACAAATTATTGCGTTCATAGTAAAAAAATTCCAAATTAAAAAATTGGTGAGGCGCGTCGTCCTGGATGACACTATCTATAGGCGTCATACCAACATAATATTGTCTACATATTGTCATATTCCTTCCTTTATCCACTTCTATCATGACTATTGTATACTCTCTAAACATCAAATAGTCCACATTTCACCATACAAACACACCTGATCGAAGACACACGACAATCGATGAGTGTGTTCAAATCAAGTATTTGTGAGTTCTGTACTGGTTCGTTACGCGTTGCGGTTTCAGACATCACACCTCTGTTTAGAAGATCACATTCCCAATCAAGCCAGTAATGTATCGAAATGAGGTTTCCAACTCACACTGACGCTTCTAAATTCGTATTGTGGTAGAGGTTTTAGGCCTAGCTTTATTTTTGTCAGACTTTAAAAAAGAAAGGGTTCTGATTTTAGTAGTTGTTTCTTCGTATTACAATTGTTAAGGTTTAAATAACATGATGATGACAAATATTTGTAACTTTTACATTTTTGTAAAAGCACACAGAAAAAATAAGCTTCGAGTGAAATCCATTGGTAAAATGCAGTTTATTTGAAATGATGGTGTGGAAAAATTGTATGCCTGCCTCTTTATCATGCATTTTTAAAAGAAATTCTCAGAACATATTTTTACGTTTTGTAGATCAACATATTCTTATATCTGGGTGTAACACTAAGGACTGAAACTTGCAAATATTTAATAATGTTGTAATTCAACCTGATAATGTTTCATTTAACTGTAATAATGTTGAATCTAAATTTAAATATGAATATTAATTTGTTCCTGATAGAAATGTTAAGTTAAATGTTATTGATTTAAAGGAACAAGTATGGTTATATTTTGTCAAAATTGTGCATTATATAGTTGTGAATAATGATCTTACTTTGTAAACGGATTAAATTTGAATTTGATTTTTCACAGTAGTAGCCTGTATTCCCTTCCCATCCATCTCCTGTCCTGTTCTAGTCCTCTCCCAACTTCCTTTCATGAATCCTCTCCTCTTATCCCCTGCCCTCCCTTCAAGCTGGCAAGGCATCTGCGACAGTTTGCTGTTGTGGATGTCCATGGGCTGCGGTCAGTCACTTTCCATCAGGTGAACCGCATGCTCCGCTTGCCCACTGTTATATAAAAAAATAGTACCTATCCACCTAACGCCAAAGTTAAGTGGTAGTACATAAATATAAGATAATTATAAATACAAAAACACTCCGCTGTAAGTCGCTAAGTCTCACATACTTAACAACAAATTCCCGTTATCTCCCGAATTACCGACTTCGCGAACTTTGTTAATGTTTTCTGCTGTTACAAATCTTCCGAGATGGGATTGTGGCGTGCGTCGGTATTGTTGTTTATAAGTTTGTATGCCAAGAAATTAATTTGGGGATGACTTGAGTTGAGTTGAGGTTACGTTGAGAAGTTTGGAAAAATATGGACGTATTTTGCTTAATTAAATTTATTTTGTACGCGTGGTTTTGCGTGGAGCGTAATAATTTGTTTAACGTTAGAAAGAAATATTATAGGATTTAGTTTTTTAAAACATCAACAGGTTCCAATCCTGGCTTGGTATTTTTTTTTAAATCGAATTATGCAGTTTTTATTTTCGTCTAAATCGGCCCCGAGACTCCTCTCAGAGAACAATGCTTTGAAAGAAAATTTTGACTCTAGGTCTAAGTTATCATACGAAACAGTAACTTTAAAATGCTTATGTTTTTGTGGATTTTCTCATTATTTGAACTAACCAGTTGATTATATTAGCATAATAATATATTTAAAAAATGATGCAAGTACCTTTATGGTTAACCCCCAACCGATTTCGCGTCTATTTAAACGAGTCACCGACGAAATTTTGTCAAGATAGGACAAAAACAATACTCAGGTTATCGTGGGACAAAGTTTTTCATACATACATACAAACATACAATCGCCCGGCCATCTCGACTCGGTGACCTTTCCACGGTCGGTCAATTAATCTTATATATTTTTAATTTGTGACGCCGAATGTAGTTATGCTCGAATTTAGATTACTAAGATAATTCCACAACTCCATAAAAACATCCCGTTCGCGTATCGTATAAAATACGTTAGCATAAAATACAGGAAAATTGCGTTTTTAAAATAAATTTGCAATTTGCTGCATTTTGCATACATTCGGGAATAAACTAATTATAGGCGAGCGCCGTATTTGCGTTATCGGTTCACTTTGTAGTTTTTTACTCTTTTTATTAAAAACACGAGTTTTTGAATAGGTTACGCAAGTGCTTCTTACAAGCATCAATTACAGTAATTTATGAAAGGAAAGAGAAGAGAGAAATCCTTTTTGAAAGTAGAATTCTAATATTACTTCGGCTACTTTGTAACGGGGATTTTACTACAAAAAATTTGGTGTCAAATAGCAAAAAGCTATGTGTTTCGCTCAATCAGTGTGGCTAATCGGAACCCGATGGGACGGCAGACCGACACGACCGGAGAGAGATCAGGCGCAGGACTACAGCTTTACGGGCTATTCTTGATAAAAGGAGGAGTATTTTATATGTTACTTTATATATTTTTTGTTTATTTAAGCACGCTAATTTTTTAACTACAGAATGTATTTGAAACACTCCTCCTGATTGTAGTAGGCGTCTGCAAAGATGAAGTGGGCATCAATTACTGTACTGTATCTAGAACGACGTCACAAAATGCTAAGAATAGTATCCGATAGTCTTATAAATATACTTTCGTGTCGATGTTTTGTAAGTATTCATGAATAAATATAGAAGCGCCTATTAATGTCTCGAAGATGTTTCCTCCTAATATGTTAATAGTAAGTCATCATGTAAGAATTCATATACATATTTATTAATTCTAAGACGCCCTGAGTTTGTTCTGAAGCTTATGGTAAAGCCTTTCAACAAAGCTTTATTTTTTTTTATTTTCTACAGCATTACATAAACGCGTCACGAAAAGTTGTATATTATTCAATTCTATATATTACATACTTTTGTTTAATAATATGCCAGTGAAGATATCAGTGAAGATGCAGCGTCCTAATGGTGAAAAAATGTTTGAAATTGATCCATTAGTCTGTGTGCGTAAACGTTACAAACATACATAAGAGAACACACAATTTTCCTGCATATTATATTAGTATAGATATAGATATAGCATGTTTCCTCAATATAATATAGATATAGCGTTCATTCGTTGATATATTTTTATTTATCCGTATGCTTTATATATTAGCAATTTTTCCGTCACACGGCGTGCGGTACACCTGTTGCGAATTTCAACTCTAAAATTCTTTTGCGTATTTTATGAAATGTTTTGTAATGGATTTAGCTCGGTGGCGTGTAATTTATCAATTTCGAACGAATATCGAAAAATTTTGTTTTGGTATCTAAAAAAATATGTATAAAATATGCTATAGAATTTTTCAAAATTTCATCATTGAAGTGAATTTAACCAGTATTTTAAAACAAAGTCCTGTATAGCTTATTTCATGGTATAGACAGGCTCAATTCGATTTTATGGAATTAGAAGAAAGAAAGACAAAAGTTTTATTTGTTCCATAACAATTATCACTTTCTATAATAAGATACAGGGAATTAAGGAAATTTATTCAAATGAATAACATTTTATTTTCAATAAACATTAAATTTATTTTAACTACAACCCATATTCTCAAAATATATTCAAGTAATATCATAAATTATAGCATTAGGTTCTTTATAGTTTCATAATCATAACTGGAACATATTCCTTCATATTCGCAGTAATAAAGTATAATCCTTCACTCCATGTGCTGGGGACGTTTGGAGTTTTATATAACAGTACTGAACTTTCTTATTTCACTCCGATATGTGAATATATTTTAGAACTGTTCTACGCGGCTTCGCTCCTAGTAGCATGATGGTATAGAGCCTATTTTGTTATTTTTTTTTTACCATTGAGGTCCTACATTATCATGAGGTTATAAGAATTTTTAGAATCGATTCAATAGTTTCGAAGGCTCGATTGAAACAAACAAACAAACAAAAAATCAAAGCTTGCCTCTTTATAATTAAAGTGCAGATGTGCTATTTGTGTTGTGAAAATTTATAAGTTAAGAATATCTTCCACATGGTCAGATTTGTACCAAATTTGGACTATGGGACAAAACAGACAGTCTACTCTTTTGAATGCAAAAAGAATTTTACAAAATCGGTCCATAAAAGCCCGAGGTATGCGGTAACATACGTAAAAAAACGGTCGAATTGAGAACATTCTTCTTTTTTTAAAGCCGGTTAAAAATGAAAATATTTCTTTGTTACAAAAGGAATGGTAAAATTTACACATACAAAATTCACTGATCAATATTTAGGCTTGCAGAAGAAAAGTGCTTACTCCATTCCCATATGACATCCCTTCGTTGCCAATTAAACTCATTTCTCTAAAATCTATAATTTCATCGATTTGACCTGGTAGTTCAAAGTTATTTCGGACTGGATGATTAAATGTGGTAATTTACAGTTTTAACAGTTAGATTATCAAGGTCAAAGATTATCAAAGGTCTTTAAGGTAGAAATATAATTTATTAGAATCATTTGATCCATAGCATAGCATAAAAAATATTTAGTATTAAAACATGTGTTACAATCACTTCTAATTATTTTGTTCGTTTTATTTAAAGTCACACAAAAATAAGAATAAAAGTTCAACGATAAGTGAGACATTGTTTTTCAAAAAGTTCGATCTTTCTGGTTATTCTCCATAGATTAATGCTTTTCAAGACGGACAGACAGAGGTCATTAAGTTAATTTAACTATACAAGATAGCAATCGAAAAAAGCCTGAAAAATAATAATTTTGACTTTGACTTGAATTTCAATTCTGTTTTTTTTCTTTTACCTACAATTAACGAAAAATCGTTCCAATGCTGATTGTGAGCGAATATCTCAAAAATCACTAATTTCATCGACTTGGCCAGTCCAAGAGAGTTATTACAGAGCGGATGAGTAACGGCGCAGAGTTCAGTATTAACGGCCTGCCCATTATACGGCTATTAGTATCACCTGCCCCGTATTGAGTCACTAAGCGCGATCATTTATCCGGCGTCTTGTTAAGCGGGCCTGCTTAATTGATGCCCACTTCATATGGTAATTAGCACTTTTATTACATTTCTTGGCAAAATATATTCATATAGAAGTCATACTCTGTCTGTCTATTTACTTCACTTCATACCTACGCACATCCAACTAAATTCACAAACAACAGTTTGGTCGACATTAGGGCCTTCAAGAGACAAGCGTATATATGTCCATCAAAGGCCGGCAAAGCACCTGCGACACTCCTGGTGTTTCAGGTGTTCATGGGCGGCGGTGATCACTTAACATCAACACTTGCTCCTTTGCTTGCTCTGCCATAAAAAAAAAACAGTATGAGTTCTTACAACGCACGGCTCCATAAATCTTCTTCTTCTTTTAGTTAATGGCACCACCCCTCCATAAACCTATTCAGAGACGATACTTGAGTGGCGGTTTTGTTACTTGGCGTTAATATTATGTCTAATCGTTTTTGAATTAAAGATTTGTCATTTGGAACGCATTGAAATATATCTTACTTCGCATAGCATTACTTTACTTACACGAGTATTATTTGTAAATACGGATCATAAACGCAGACACGTGAGTCAAACGGATAATAATTATGTTCCGACTGTTCCTATGAAGCCCAAAATTTCAAGTTGGGTAAAGGTTGTGCTTATGTGTGCATTTCTTGAGTGTGCTTTATATAGTTCGTCTTCTGTTTCTACATGTTTTGTGATGTACTGTTTCGTGTACGTTTTTTTTTTGATCTATTCGACGTCTTGTTAAGCTATCCGGTTTAATTGATGCCCACTTCATATGGTAATTAGCACTTTTTATTTCATCATAATTTTATTTATAGTATTGCTACACAATTTGAACGTAATTTATCCATAACTGTTTCAGAGCAAATTCTTTTAATTCTTTTTTTGAATAAAGTTAAATATGTTTTAGATTTACGCACAATTAAATCATAAATTATTAGGAATTAATTACGATTTTATTGTATAGATTGGAGTGTACCGCAAGCCTATAGGGATTTGTACGGGACAGATTGATAACGCTGCTACTGCACGCAACACACACCTTTTTACAAGCGTACACCGGCTATACGTTCCCTAATCCTCCAGGAATCCTATCAGTTCCAAAAACAAGTAAAACCGAGCCTTGTTTACCGTACCCGACCGCAGACGTGCCGCACTGCGCACTATCAATACGCTGCATATTTTATGAGTTCTCAACTACTGGTGCTGGAGATAGGTCGATATTTTAAAGGACTAAGTTATCCTGTTGAGGAATACAGATATACTTGAAGGGGATGCATGCGTGGGGCTATTTTGTGAGGGAAAATTATGGCTAAATCCTGCTTGCGGTGTCGCTTGTGTTATATTTGGGGTCTATAAATCAATGATATCCTATTATCTAATCCACTTAGTTTTTTTGTATGTGCAAGTTTAGATATATTTTATGAAAATTGGTTAAGTGTGGGGGGAGGGTTTGAAAGTGGGTAAGAACAGCCAATTTCTGCGAGCGAATGGGGGTTTAAATGATAATACACTCCGATGTCCTTGTTAACAGTCTTAAACTATATATATTGACCGAGCGCAGCGAGATAGTGGTATCGAATAAAAGGTCTTGATTTATACATTACAGCGCGAGGTCAAGATCAGGACGAGCCATTAGTACAAATATGACCATCGTGTCTCCAACCTATATTATCTTAATTCTAATGCACGTGATATACTAACTGATACTTACATAAAAATGCTTATTTACCAAATCGGTCTCTTTACAGAACGTCATTTACATTTACATAATTAAAATATATATTTACAACCGTTATTTATAAATCGCCTATCTATACTTTAAAACTCATTTCATTTAGCATACACGTTCAGTCATTTCATAGCTCACGGCTTTCACTCTTTACGGAAATATTCGTGAATGCCTTTCACCCAGTTTTTCAAGTAAAACTTCTTTGGCGGCGATTCGATGTATGATTTGAGAGTGAAATTCCACATTTCACTCTTCTTTGTGTTATGAAAGTTTGCTTCATGCTCGATTTTTATGTACTAGTTATTTTGTGCTTGTTAATAAATCGTCAGTATTTCAATTGTAAATGTTTTCATCCAAAATATTCAATAATTTTAAATTAAGAGAAATCGATCTTCGACCGATTCTTACCGCAGCTCTTTCCAAATCTACACCAATATTATACGGCAGAAATGTTTGTTAGTCTGTATGAAAACGCTTCTCTTCAGAATTACCGGATGGAAGATATAAATAATTCTGATTATGATAGGCAATTTCATTAGGAGGGCTATATTAATGCTATCTAGTATAGCCACTACGTGGTAACATCGCGGGGTAGGTCTTCCTTACTTCCTCATTCCTTACTATTATTAATGCGAAAGTAACTCTGCCTATATGTCTTTCTCTTCTTCACTAACCCTGAAACCTGAGAAAGGAAAGGAAAGGTTATCTTTTATAACAGGAGATATACGGGTGAAACCGCGCATCACAGGATAGCGATAAATCACAGCTTTATCCACTGACAAAGTAACCATAGATATCCCAAAATTAACTATTAAATGTGAATTGGTGAACGCGTGTAGGTCTGGAATTCAATTTCCCATCCAGTTGAAACCAAATTTACTAACGGCTTACTTGATTTCCAATAAGGCACCGCTAGATAGAATTTAGTGTCTAATATATCTTCCCCGTCACTTTGTTTCGTGATGTATTAGTATACGTGCCGTAAGAAACTTTTTACCTACCTTTTTTCATACATAATTGAATAAGGATATCACGCTATATTGTTTACCAATTTGATCAGAATTGATAGACTTAAAAGATTATCTAATAAATTTTATTCGACTTAAATATTGTAAGGTATTAAAAGCTGAGAGAGGGAGAAAGTATTTCAAAATCAAAGTCAAAACGCGTATTTTCCAAATTGGTCATTATCACGCGCTATAAGTATGTCATATACATTTATTCAATGTGATATAATGCACAACATGTTCTTAAAATAAATAACAAAATTATAACTATGGTTAATCGGACGCTACTAAATTCTTTTATTTTACAAAAATAAATATGTAATGACTAAGTCACCAACGTTAGCAAGTTAAAGTATAACTCATAATCTTAAATTATATAAAGAAATGTTACAAATATTAATGTAGAACATTTTTCTAAAGAAAATAATCAATCTAGTCCATCAGGAGAACTGTAAAGGATGTCGTCGCAAAGATTCGAAAATCAAGGTTTATTTTTTATTTATTTATTTAATTTATATAAAAATAATCCATATTTTAATATAATATACATTAGAAATTAACTGCTATTAAAATAGTTTTATTAACTGAGGCATAGAAATTGGCGAACAACGAAGACATAATGTATAGCAAATATTTTGATTTTTTTAACCTAAAATTGAAATAATCGTTACCATAATTCGGACACAGTAATTAATATAACCTCTCTTGTAATGAAACTTTACAGGGGAAAAAATATGGACAGACTTGTTAGGCCAAAACTTTTCAGAGTTCTAAGATATATAACAAAAACAGTGACCGAAATTTTGAGTAACTTTTTTGAACAACGGAATGGATATTTCATGTAGCAGATGTTACTTAAACGTGTTTTATCACTGTAAAAATGTACTTACTATTTTTTTTGTATGTCGGAAAAGACGTTGGAGAATTGGACAGGAGTGTATTAAAAATACCATTTAGTTCGCAGAATCAGAACGTTTTGTGTACGTCCAGTTTGTTTGTTTTATTTTTTTATAAAAATGGAGGTACATTATAACATTCTCCATTTAATTATAGACCAGCTAACGTCCCCTAAAAATCCTAGTGCCCACTAGAAGGTTATGATATCCTTCCCGTGTGTAACGTCTATTCTAGGTTTTTTTTATGGTAGAAGCAGGCAAGCGGAGCATGCGGTTCACCTGATGTTAAGTGACTGATCGCAGCCCATGAACATCTACAATATGACAATATTGCAGATGCTCTGTTGGTCTGAGGGAAGGGGAGGGGATGAGAAGAGGATTAATTATGGGAAGTTTGGAGAGGAATAAG
>LQNK01000215.1:288850-305811 GCA_001586405.1 Phoebis sennae | reverse complement strand
GTAGAACATGTCATGGCTATTTAGTTACTCTTGTTCTGAAATAGGAAGGAATGAAATAAATTATTAAAAGAAAACAGTCATATATGAAATGTAAGGTTTTTCTTTGTCCTTTCACCGGAATTTAGCTAACCTAAAACTACATTTAAATATAATGAAAATGAATTGACTGCTCAACAAAGCATCTATGATTTACTCGTTTGATTTTACGGTTGTGCGATAATCATTTAAAATTGGATAACCCTAAGGCATGGGTAGGAAACTCAATATAGGTATTATGTTTACTTAGACTATTAAAATTACCTGTATTATAGTTGTGTATTGTAACATCAACCGATGCTTACGTTATAAAATCAATAACCTTCCAAAACACCAAAATATTTCCACATAACGAACTTAACACGTAACAAAATTTACGACAAATTCATGCATAATTTTGTAGCTAGCAACTACTTCATGTTCTTGGAACGGCAAACTTGCACAATTGTTGAACCTTTGAGCCATCCCGCCGGGGCTCCGCTCGCAAGAGTTAAAGAGACGAAAAACTGTGCCCAGGGGAAATGTTGGGACTTTGAAATTTTAAATGCACGTTTTCGTAACGTACTAAGCGCTGTTTTGAAACTACAAATGGTGCTGTTTATTTCAAACGGTTACAATGAGTAAACTAGGTAAGGGAATTCGCAAAACAATGAACGTTATGAACTTCAAAGTAAATTTACATTAACAATATAAAATTAATAAATATTCCCTTATACGCCATCAATTAGTCCCAAGCACAACGTGTACTATAGAATTAGCACATTTTTTTTGCGTGCGAATCGAACACACACCCACTGTAGTAACATACACTATTAAATCCACACGACAAGTTATATAGTCATAGATTTCGATTTAATCAACATAATTTCATAGTAGATGTTGATTGAAGCGATAAAAAGCAGCATAAAAAATAAAATAAAATAATTGAACAAATTCTAAACTATTGTTATAAGTGTAACAAATAAAATATCGAACAAAATATATTCAAAAGCTAAACAATATACTGATGAAGTACTAGTTATATTTATAGCGAACTACAACGTAGTTACTAGGTAGTTGAAAATTCAAACACAAGCGTAATCACAACACACAGCTAGTTTTCAATTCAAAAATAAACACAACGATCAATTATTATCCAAGCGTAGAGCCTCGATTTCAACTTGCAAGAGTTAAAAAGTCCAAAAACTATACGCAGGGGAAAAGTTGAGACTTTTAAATTTCAAATTCACGTTCACGTAGCAAATATTTTGAACACGCTCGCCAAATTATAACTTCGTACATTGCACGTAAGCGTGAAATACCACGAGAATTGATAACAATTATTTACAATGGTTTCTGCAATAATGTGGTATTTGATTGAAATTTGTATGCTAGCATTAACTTTATAATATTAGCAATTTTGAATAAAACGTCTGGCCTCATCTGGAATAATACGTGTGTCGCCAACCCATTTTTGCCCATGAGTGGCGTAAGAAGTGATACAAGGTAATTCTGCGAATAATAAAAAAATAAGAGAGTGGAAGCCGAGCACCGGTGAAATTAACACGAGATCGGACCATTTCTCCCAACAAGAGATCGGCGTGAAACAGTATCGCTACGTATTTTGTACGGAGGCCCGGAGGCCTGTATTCCCATCCATTCCACTCCCATCCTGTTCTCCTCTCCCAATTTTCCATCATAAATCCATCTCTCATCCTCTACGTTCCTTCAAGACGGCAAGGTGTCTGTGACACTTTGATATTGTAAATGTTCATGGGCTGCGGTCAGTCACTTAATATTAGGTGAACCGCATACTCAGCTATCCTGCTATAACATAAAATTAACAAAATGGTGTTATCAAATAAAACTTTGTTATTCATAGGAATAGCGTGGTGCAGCTAATTAACATTGTTTTCATTCACCAGAATGAATTTAGAGTTAGTTTAATTTTAATAGTGATCTTATTCTGCATTTAAATGTTGATTATTATCATGAAGATTCGCTTCAAAGAGCTTACTTAAAACTCGGAAATCAATATAGATATTGACTTGGGTAATATGTATTTTATCTTCCCTACATCATATGACCAAAACTTTTTTTTTATATTGCAAAAAAAAATCAATGTTATCGAACTTTCATGGAACACTGTGACCTTTATCGATTACTATCGCAATGATTAACATACATTGCTTCTCCAACAGTACCACCGAACATTCTGGACGAAGAGAGCACGCAATCTGCAGTGGCGGTGCGGGAGAACCAAAACATCAGTCTGGTCTGCAAGGCGGATGGTTTCCCGACGCCCAAGATCATGTGGCGGAGGGAGGATGGGCAGCCGATATCTGTTGATAGGAGAAAGAAAGGTAATTCATAATTTTATAATGATGGGTTTTGGACTTATGGATTCCCTAAGGAATCAATTACTACGAATATTTAATCTTCATCTGTGTTGAAATGTTGACTCGCTCGATGGTTCAGTAGTTAGCGCGTAAGTGACTTAGATTCAAAAGTCCTAGGTTCGAACCGCAGTGATAAAAAATTATCGGATTAGCCCCTACCATTGAAGGCTGCTAAATAAAAAAGCAGTGAAACCGATTTCAATTCCGCCCCATGTGTGACGCAAAACATCCCTGTATCAAAGAGTAATATGGTGACAAAATTATTTAATTAAAATAAGTCTCAGTACTAAATAAAATACAATTCAAAAATCGTTTATGAAATCGTTATCAGTCAAAATGCTTTATAGATTAGTAGCTGATCTGCGCGGCTTCGCTCCCGTAGCATATTGTTATATATATAGCCTATAAAATAAAGCCTATGTTACTCGTGGATAATGTAGCTTTCGAATGGTGAATAAATTTTTAAAACTATGATTTTTGGTATGTTTCTTTATTTGAAAAATGTATATTTTCTTTTCTTATAAAATAAAATCGATCCAGTAGTTTTTGGACCTATTCATAACAACCAATCAAACAAAGTTTTCCTCTTTATAATATTAGTGTAGATTATATAGGATTATATAACATGGATAGAGAAGGATGAACCTAATAACAGCGCATTTTAGAGCGAAGTGATATGGTCATGAAAAGTGGTCTACAAAGAATAAACATCCCATCCATTTAACTGAGAATTTTATTGAATCGTTTGTTCTATTTACAATGGAATAGAAGAGTTTTCTAGAAGGAATATTATCTTTTGTGGTGAAACATATTAAAAGCTTCCTTGAGTTAAAACGAAATTTATGTGAAAGCCTTATGCTTATAGGACGTTGTCCAAATGTTTTAATCTTCAGCAGAAGAACTTAATAGTATTAAAGTATTTCTTAATTTTTATTTAAACAAGCTCTTGTCCCTTACTGAAATTCGATGTCTATAGATAAATAACCCTCTAAGGCTCCACGAGACAGGCTGAGCCTAGTGCGGACATTGATAATGCTGAGAAAAATTTCATCAAAATATGTTTAATAGTTGCGGCGTGATTAACACAAAGATCCAAACCTCTACTCTGTACTAATATTATAAATGCGAAAGTTTGTGAGTATGTATGTTTGTTAATCTTTCACGCAAATACGACTGAACCGATTATGATGAAACTTGGTATGCATATAGGTAAGGGTTCAATATAACAAATAGGCTTCTTTTAATCCCGGAGTAGCCACTTCATCAGAAATTACATGGTGAGGCATGACTAGTAAATCATATAAGAGTTTTAATATGTCACTCACACTTCAACCGTCCTAAAAGAAAATTAAATCCAACGTGTTCCTGACGCATAATTAACCCAAACAAAATTGAGTTAATTGAAGAGATATGTCGAATGTCCCACGAATGCCTTCATCACAAATGGTACCCTCAATGTCACACAGAACGGCTATTTGCGGAATTTCATTGCGGCCTTTCACTTTTTGTTTGAATCTAATAACGAACGCGTTTAATTAATTTTTTAATGCCTTTGATATGATTGCTTTGAAAACAATTTTGTTTATGGTAGTAGGAAAAGGGTTGATGTTTTGGAATTTTTTAATATGTACATGTAAATTCTAGCGTATAAAAGTGAAAATGAACCTTTTGCCTGTAGAAAGGTAATACAAAATCTATTCTTCTATATATATAAAACTCGAAGCTGAATGATTTGATGACGTGACGTGACTGAATGACTGACTGACAATAATCTATCAACGCACAGCCAAAACCGCTGAACGGATCGGGCTGAAATTTGGCATGCAGATAGATGTTATGACGTAGGCATCCGCTAAGAAATGATTTTGATCAAATTCCACGGGAACGGGGAAAACATATATACGTCGGTGAAACCCCGGGGCACGGCTAGTATAGTATAGAGCTGAAGATTTGTTTGCATGTTTTAAAGTACTTATCTCAGAAACTACCGCTCAGATTTAATTAAAATGTGTTAGATATACCATTAAACGAGAAAGCCTTGCGGACCACTAATTATTTATATGCGAATAACGACATACAACTTTTTTCTTGTAAATTTTTCGTAAAGAAGGTAAAATAAATTATAGACAAAGTAAAACAAAAACATATTATTTGTTTAAATATATCTAATTTTATAATATAAGCGTTTAATATTTATCCATCTGATTTTATTTGTGGTCGCCGGCCATTATCATAACAAAATCGGGCGAAATATGAATAATGTATAACATAAATATTGTCGAAAAATACTTGGTTGTTTTACCGTTGGAATAATATCCACAAAGCTTTGAGTTCCAAGTCTGTTGAAATACGTCGATGGAGCTTATGATACCAGATGTGAGCGATTGTAGACTACTTTTGAAATCTACAGTGTCGAAAATACTTCTCTGTAAACATATGACATATACAAGTATACTTATAACAAATCAAGATTAAATAATGAATCGTTTAACATCACAAATAAATAAAATAAAAAAAAAAGTTTTATTGTTCCACCAAACAAAAAAAAACAATTATACATATTCTTTAACTTAACATTAACTTAAATGTTAATAAATATCTCATACACAATTTGTTTTGTTTAAATTTAAAGGTATCAACCTTGGAAGGACATATCACTACATAGTATAAAACAAAGTCGCTTTTTCTGTCATGTGTCATGTTGTATGTCCCTATGAACGCTCAAATCTTTAAAACTACGCAACGGATTTTGATGTGGTTTTTTTTAATAGATAGAGTAACTCATGAGGAAGGTTTTTATCAGCATTGCACCCGTGCGTAGCCGGGGCGGGTCGCTAGTAGATATATAAATATACTAGAAGTGACACGTTACAAAGATACACTATATCGTAGTGAGACGCCAGTGGCTCAATAAGCATGTACTAAACTCTAGTTGATCTATTTCAAGAAGTTGCTTGGACACGAACATAGCTAAGTTCACACCAGGGGTTATCGTACATCTGTGTGAAACTTTCAACGTAACTGGAAGATAAAGATTCTCCCATTAGATTTATGTTCTTGTTCTGCCTGTAGCTATATCACTATCACGTAATTCTTATAGCCTATCTGCACACGAAATTTCATCAAAATATGTTCAGTAATAGACACACTGACAAGTACTATAATCATTAATAGAATCTATCCATAATCCATATTAAGGCTTCATAACTGGGTAATCTCTGTGGCGACGGGTTAGAATACGTGAGTCGCCATCCTATTTCTACCCGTGGGTGTTGTAAGAGGTGACAGAGGGTAATTCTGCTGCATAACATCTTCAACAATAAAAGAGTAGGAGCCGAACATTGCACGATTGGGCCAAGCTCGCACCGATGTAAATACCACCAGAAATAAATCACCAGGGACGATGTATGTTCTCTTTAATTTCATAGAAACCCTTTTATTTAACTTCCCATACTGTTAAATTCCCCGAACAATTTTCACTATTATTAACTTTAAAACAAACATTGGTATCATTTCCAACCGCGAGCGAGTAATTAGGGACTAAATAAACGCGTGACGATAATTAGAGTTAATTCGGCGCAAACAGCGGAATTATCGTGAATTTTATCGCAAATTTGAACGATCGACGAGCTTGGAGATAAAATCTTATAGGACTAGATCGTTCACTGCACGTTTAATGGAAGTGATAGATGGAATCTGATGACATTTATCCACCAATAAAAGCCTTCTGTGTTGGAATCGTATCTTGATGATAATTTTATCTCTTTGAAGTATGATATTGCAATTCTACTTTTTCATAATAAACTGTTGACATTTATCATATCTAGAGTAGAATAATAATGACCATAGATAGACGATTACTACTGGAAAAAAATCCGTACTACTAGTAGTAGAGTAGTTTCAGAGCCTATTCAATGCAAACAAACACAAATAATATTTCCTATTATTCAAATTATAGATATCGATAAGTATTCAAAGTCGAAAATAATATAACAGGAACTAGGAAAGAAACATAAGTATCATCTTTCCTCTAAATTTTATGTGGGAGTTGTAACTTCCCCTTAGCTAAATTAATTTATTTCGTAATCAATGTTTTAATCCCTTTGTAAAATCCTATAACAAAATCCGTAGCATCTGTCTTCATCTTATCTTTCGAAACGTTCTCGTCAGATTGGTAATTCAAATCAATACTATAAATTTTAAACCTTTCATTGTATTTAACTGACTCAGGACTCGGTTTGCACAGTCAACAATGTGGGATATCACAAATCTAACTATACCAAGAGATCCAGAAGACTAGAAAATAGATGTTATTGTTTTGATATATCCAGTGGTTTTAAACCACCTACAGACGGCTTCGTTGGTTCAGTGGTTAGCGCAGTAGGCGTCACTACTAAGATGTCCTGGGTTCGATTCCTAGAAAAGACGTGAAAAAAAGACTGAACACATATTTCTCTTAATAAAAATTGATCATTGAAATGTTAATCTACCTCACGTTCCAATAGGAGACGCGGGACGTCACTTCGTTTAAACCACCACAGAAATAAATAAACCCTGCGAAGCTTTCTCTGCGCTACGTCCCCTTACTCCACTATCAAAAGGGCGCCAATAGTAACTATATTTGTATAATAATAATAATAGCTCCCCTGACCGATTTCGGCCATGGTGGCGAATCTCAACAGAGACTAGCCAGCTGCGCAAGTGTACGCGCGAACACAAGTGCACTCTCTTTTCCTTTTAACCTCATAACCCGATGGGACGGCAGACCGACATGACCGGAGAGAGATCAGGCGCAGGACCGACGGCTTTACGTTCACTCCGAGGCACGGGAGTGTTCCAACACCGCCAACTTCCAGACTCAGGGCTATTACTATGATTTTTTTTTGTCAGGAAAATCCTAATAAATTATTTTTTGACCCCACCCGGGAATCGAACCCGGGACCCCTCGATCTTTAGTCAAAGATGCAACCACTAGATCAGCAATCGTGTATTTGAATGTTCACATATTAAATACTGCAAATAATTCCACTCTGTCTTCTCTTCTCCATAGTGACAGTGTACGAAGGCGACACGTTATCCCTGCAGCGAATCAGTCGCACGGAGATGGGCGCCTACCTCTGCATAGCCACCAATGCTGTCCCCCCCTCGGTGTCCAAGAGGATCATCGTTGATGTTGAATGTAAGTACAAAAAACTTTTTTTTATGATACAATAGGGACCAGATTCACTAATCGGATTCGGGTCAGAACGACGTTTCCGTCGATATTTGTATGGGTTTTGTTCCGATTTTCGATTTTGTGAATAGGGGGCTAGAAGCGGAACATGCAGTTCACCTGATGTTAAGTGACTGACCGCAGCCCATGAACATTTATAACTTCGATTGTCTGTCACAGATGCCTTACTGGCTTGAAGGAAGTGGAGGGGATATGGAGATTTTTTAAAGATTTATAGATATTTCTTATACTTGTGTTGTGTTACTTTTTCTATGTTTGAGTCCATAATGTATGTTCATTAATTTTCGTATTTAAATCGGCTGTATCAATATTTTGTAATAATATGTAACATATTGTGTATTGCGTTTAGTGTTATATTTTGTGCTTATGTTTGATAAAGAATAAATTATTTACTTATATATTCGTAATATTTATTATGTTTGATATTAAGGCTTGTTGATTAATGTACTTTTGAGAATTGACATTAAATAAACTAGGAAAAGTATGTTGGAAGACTGCTCATATATCGACCGGCGTTTTTTTCATCTTTACGAATAACCGAGAACCATTCATCTAAAGTCCAAACCTTTTAACCATTTTTCATTTTTATCTCTGAAAATATGCGATGTCTGGCTTAGATAAACTGTACTCAATGTAAAAAATATTCTCAAACTAACATCAAAAGAGTTAAACAGTGTAAAAGCAACAACTAAATTCTGCTTTAACTACAACAAATTCTCAAATGAAAGACAAACACGCGAAAGAACGTGTCTTCTACTCACATCATAAACATAATCAAGCCATTACAGACAGAATTTCCTTACAAAGCTCTTTTCTATTATAGGGAACAGCTGACTAAATAACAAGGCGATAATAATTGAAGGATAATATTTTCCCGAGGTGCAGGCTCCAAGATTAATCCAAGTAAAATCAATTCTTTCCAGAAATTTCTTTAGAGTTGCGTAAACAGAATTAATAAACTCCGTAAACAGTGCCGTTTCGCGGAAGATAAAGTTGGCAAATTAAAGATTACAAATTAACTAAGCCTTTCTTTGTTTGTGGGTTTGGAAACTGGAAATGATTTGTCAACTCGGTGAAGATAATTCTTCTAAAATTCGCGAAACAATGTTGGCCACTTTTTGATATAGGTAGATATCAATGTGATTATAGTAACTGAAGGGTATGAGTCTGTAATAGGTATACGAGTAAAAAATTGTTTTAGAATAGAGGTAGATGCATAACGGATAAGTTACATTCCTCCATACAAGATGTATGTGAAATAGTACTTTATAGTACTAAATAGTACTTAATAGCACTTAATAGTACATAATAGCACTTAATAGTACTTAATAGTGGTAACCTTCTTTAAATTATGTTTACTTTAAGCACGTATTGAACTTCATTTTCAAAGAGAACCATTTAAAGATTCAAGACAAACTCTAGATGAAGACTCACCAATATTTAATGATACCCTCCATCCATTCTACCTCAGCGCAGAAAATATTCCACAAAAACCCCTAAAACCAAGATATGTCGGCGTATTCAAATGATACTAAAGCCTTAAACACATATCCGCATAATAATGAACCCTGAAATACTCCACGGTGGAACTTTATAAATATTTTAAAACGTCGTAGAATATTAAATCGTTCGGACGTACGGGATATTTCTCGCGAAAATTGCCACCATAAACTCGATGTGAATTATATCCTCGGGCCGGGGATTTTATTAGCGCTGTTTTCGGAGTAATCAATAATACTTTACTTTACGATATATGCATTTGGATGATGAATTTAGTATGGTTTAGGTTCTTTTCGAATCTTATGCATGAATTGCTATGAAAATTTAATTTGTTGTCTGTAATCTGAATTCACACTATAACTTCGGTTTATAGGCCTATTTCCATGTCTTCTAATGATACTATTAAATAGGATTTATAAAATTTCTCGCTTTTATTGATAACACCACCGCACCAAAATGTATAGCACCTTTTTTATATTATTATACATTTATTTAAGTAAATATATATACTTTGATGTGTTACTGTTTGGTGGTGGTATTATATAAATAATAAACCTTTGTCTACATTGCATACAAGTATCCGTCAAGTTTCCATCCTATATGAAGTTATGAATCATTTCCGTCCCGATATTTCAATTAAAAAAACCATTTCAGAAATCCTTTATTATATTTTTTCACGCTATAAGTGTAAGTCTATTTGATGAACACACCGCATTTCTATTAAAACTTTATCTTCAGTTGGACACTGTAAGGTAAACGCAGACATCTTATTCCGATCTAAATCACCTCTAACCTTTATCAGCCAGTGAATCGCCGTTACCATTTATATACCGTTACCTACTATCCTCGTTTAAAGTTCTATTTCTATACCTTTTAATATCATAGTATTACGAGACAAATTAAAAATTTTATTTTTATGAAACAAACACATTTCTATCAAGAATGCCTACTGTTACACTGCCTTCAGCGATTTTATAACAAGCCATAAACCATTACTGCATCTTCTAATTATATCACGATATTGTCATTTGTTAAGCGTACATTTCTACACGGTTTTATAAATAATATTAAAACTACTTTTGCAGTATCTAAACCCAAAAACATTATTTATTTATTAAATTTACATTCTTGTACTTACATCTAATGCCAATAATAATATAATCATATAAAGTCATATTTCTATCCCTCATAATCATTAGCACTCATTTGAAATGAAAGTTTTGAAATGAAAAAAGTTTATTTGCAAAAATTCTGTACATACATAAACACTAAAAAACTATAAAACTTTACACTATTATAAATTGATACAACTTTGGATCAAAAATTAATAAATGCGTTGTCTAAACCAAATCTCATATCAAATAGATAATCATTTATTCCTTCAATCTTTGATTATATATTGAGAATCATTAGAACAAATTCAGTGTCAAAACGCAGACATCTTATTCCGATCTAAACTCGACCCCTTTATCAGCCGGTGAAAAATCATCCCGTTGCTGGTTCTCACCAACTTCGTACGATTCATCAATATCAGGAATTTATAAATTGCTTTCTAGTTTCCGATAGTTTATTTTATACTCCGTTGTCAGGTGCCGTTTAAAGTGATATGATTAATCATCGTTCAGGAGAACGTATTTCGCCCATTATTTACGAAATTGAATTTACAAGATTGAAAGGTATTCAATCGAGTTTAATGTTCGGTTGCTTTTCTTTATGGAATAATTATAAATATTGGTTGTAATGATGAAACAACCATCTATGTTAGAAATAGTTTATGAAAAGTCAATATTGATCCGTTCGGAAGATTATTTTTATGATAGTTTAAGTAAAATCCTACTAATATTATAATTGCGAAAGTTTGTGAGGATGTTTGTATGTAGGTATGTTTGTTACTCTTACACGCAAAATCTACTGGACCGATTATGATGAAACTTAATATACATACGGGTATAAATTCAAAATAACATAATATAGACTACTTTTAATCCTGGAGTTGTCATGGGATCAGAAGTTGTGAGTTCTCACGTGGGTGAGACTGCAGGGCGCGTCTAGTACCTCATAATGTTCTTATTATCTATTGATATAACATATAAAATATCTTCAAAGAATCAATTGTAAAATTGATAGATGACTTTCTTGCTTTTAATTCATGGTTCTATTATTGAGGAAAAAGCTTTCGTAGGTTTATTAAAGGATTTTTCTAGGGATATAACTTACAAGTTCGCGTCGTCAACAAGTTACAACTTATCAATTGTGAAGATCATTTACCTAGAACGAAAATAAAAGATAACATTTCTTCCAAAACGCTTTTGAAGGCTACTTAAACATTTTTTCTATAAACTTTCGTGTCGTCAATTATTAGTTACAAGTAATCATTTATTTAGAACAAAAATAAAATATTGGATTTCTTCCAGTTTCTCCAATGATCTGGGTGCCAAACCAGCTGGTAGGCGCCCCTGCTGGCACCGACGTCACTGTCGACTGCCATACAGAAGCGCACCCCAGAGCCATCTCCTACTGGGTGTATGACAACGTGATGGTGCTACCAACGAAGAAGTACGCTATCAATACTGAGGAGAACTCTTATCGGTGAGGAGTTTCTTAAACATATGAAGCATTTTTTTTAATCATATTTTTTTTTCAATCTTCCGTCTATTTTCACCTGTGTGTCGTAAGAGGCGACAAAGGATAATTCTGCTGCATAACATCTTCAGCATATAAAAGAGTGGGAGCATTGCACGATTGGGTCAAGCTCGCACTGGTGTAATTACCAAAGCAGAAAACCGGCGTGTAGCAGTATTGCACTGTGCTTCGTACGGTGAGCTGGTGCCTGGAGGCCTGAATCCCATTCCTCTTCCGTCCTGTCCTACTCCTCCCCCAACTTAATCTTCTCCTTATCCTCTTCCCTTCCCTTGCCGGTAGGGCACCTACGACTCTTCATGTTGTAGATCTTCATGGGCTGCGGTCAGTCACTTAACATCAGGTGAACCGCATGCCGCGCTTGCCTGCTAATAAAGAATAAACGCTGCTAATAAATAAGAGAGGAATACAACAAATAAACAATCGTGCCTGTGTGTCCTTTCAGGCTTCAGAATTAAGGGAAAAATAGGCTTTATAACGAAAACAAAAGAAGAGAAGATGGAAATATAATGTGGGTTCCTTTATGAATACACGGTTTAACTCCAAAACGAAAACCGGTTATAAATAACTTCATCTCAGAGGATCCACACGCGGCACCCAAAGGCTTTTTTAATAAGGAGTTTAAAATTTTTATGACATGAAAATTGAAATTTCGAATGAAATGCAATCCTGCATAAATCAGTATCCTTTTATGTTTTGAGTTAAACGAGTCTTATTATATACTAGCTTTCCGCCCGCGGCTTCGCACGCGTGGGCTACTAATTTCTGTATTTTTAGAGGAGCACAACAAAAGTTTAAAACGATCACAGGACCAGTGATATATGCGCATGTCTATAGTTTTTTTTAATAATTTTCTATGGAAATAAGTTTGACTAAAATCTCACAGAGAACCTCTTCAAAATACCGAAACCTACGCGACCGAAGCCGCGGGCAGAGAGTTAGTTATTTTTTTAAGGTTTTTGAGGATTCAGTAAGTGTTTTAACGTCTTAATCTATACGTTAAGAGTATAAAAAGGCATGTCCGCAACTCAACCAAAATCTAACATTGTCACGTGGTTATGACATTTTCACGATTTTAGAAGCATATATCTCAAACAATATTTATTTTAGCAAAAAACGCATTTAGAAACCTCAATATCACTTTATAATGTAATGCCCTTTCCAATGAAACCTCACTCAATGATGTATTCGCGAAATAATTTTTTTACCCTCCGGTTCCATGTATGGAGAGCACCCCCTAAAAATACTTTTTTCAAATAAATTGTAGCCTATAAGTTGCACCCAATATTGGTCTATCAGCATGTGAAATTTTATCAAAAACTGCCCAGTGGTTATTACGTGATTGACGCACATACAAACAGATAAACAGACAAACAGAAAAAAAATTCTAACCGTGGTTTTGGTATCTATAGAACATACATATTACATACCAATTACTCTTTTTGAAAAATATTCAATGTACAGAAATATCACTCTTTATGTATAATTTAATGGTGTAATAGTACTACAATTAAATAGTACTAGTTATCACGGTTTATGAGGTAGCCCAGTAACAGATAGAAAGCGGTTTATAATAGGTTCCATTTTTACCTTTTAGGTACAGGACCCTATAGAACCTAATTGATATTTTAACAAATAGGAAAACTTGATGCCCCAAAAACTTGTTTTAATAAATATAAAATTACTAAATATAAGCAAAGATATATCGTAATAAAATACGCATTTCGCAAAAAGTTTCCACACACGTATGTTATAGTAATAAAGATACGTAAGCCGCAAACAGAAGCATGCAAATGAAGCACATTTGGCGTTGAATGGGCATAAGAAAGGATAAATATTTGATGCAGAGGAGACGTGATGTAGCTAGCGTATGTCTGTGAGTCTGTCCACATTTTTATTGTTAAAATCACCTAGATCTTGAGTAAGCTTGAGTAAAAAATTAATTAAAATTAAACTTTACCCTAACTTAAGTGAAGAAAATAATATTTTCGCTACTATTTTCTCGCTGTGATCTAAACCAAACGTAGGGCGAAGTCCTTATTGATTGTCACCGTCGTAGCGCTATGTATAATTAATAAATGGTATTTAAGTAAAATTGCAAAAATAAGGCGTTTCATAAACTTTGGCCTATGACATTACTTTGTAAAATTTCTTTTTCTTTTGAGGAATATCGATCGGTGAAATAATAAAGGATGTTATATATATTTTTTTGCAAGAATTTTTTTTTTATTTTCGTCCAAACCGGCATCGAGATGCTTTCACCTCAACATCAAATGTCATATATAAGCATTTGTTCTAGCAATTGAATTATCTGTTATGATACGTTTTTCTAAACGAAATCCTAAAAGAAACTTCCCCTGGATTAAAACATTATCTCTAAGCTAAAATGCTTTCAAAATCCAATTTCAAGACTATTTTAAAATTTCTAAACAAGACTTAAATCTAGGTTAACGGTCGTGCTTCCTTTACTATCCTCCTTTATCCTAAAAATCTATACAGGTTCCGCATAAAGTTAACCGCTTGGAACTACTTTTTATATTGTCTAACTACTAGCTGATGCGCTGCTTCGCTCCCGTAGCATAATGCTATATATATAGCCTATAAAATATAGCCTATATTACTCGTGGATAATGTAACTTTCGAATGGTGAAAGGAAGTAAAAATCTGTCCGGTAGTTTTTGAGCTTATTCATTACAAACAAACAAAGTTATCCTCTTATAATATTAGTGTAGATACCTAAACTATATTTATACTAATTCGTATATGTTGTACGTGTCTCCAAACTTATATCCTACTAGCTGAGCTCTGCGTTTTTACCCGCGTATATATTCTGTTCCCGTTGTATTTTCGGGATAAAACCTATCCTATGTCATTCCTGGGGTTTCAAAGGATACCTGTACAAAATTTCCGAATCGGCCCTGTAGTCAGAGACTATTCAATACAAACAAACAAATATTAGTATAGATTATTAGTATAGATAAGGTAATGCACGTGATGTTC
The DNA here is from genome assembly GCA_001586405.1 of Phoebis sennae. NCBI lineage: Eukaryota > Metazoa > Arthropoda > Insecta > Lepidoptera > Pieridae > Phoebis > Phoebis sennae. The sequence goes on along the minus strand of LQNK01000215.1, from coordinate 291,024 downwards.
GTCCTTATAACTAAAATATTAAATAACGCGTATCTATACTAATATTATAAAGCTGCAGAGTTTGTTTGTTTGTTTGTTTGAACGCGCTAATCTCAGAAACTACTGGTCCGATTTGAAAAATTCTTTTAGTGTTAGATAACCCATTTATCGAGGAAGGCTATAGGCTATATATCATCCCGATATTTCTACGGGAGCGAAGCCCTGGTGCGCAGCTAGTATTATATACACTACACAGATTCCGTATTTAAAATTGCCAAACTAACCTGTACGACGTCAAAGTTTAAATTACTACAAACGTCTTTTGGCAAATTAACCGCATATTTTTATAAGCTCACACTTACTTAATTTTTTGTTTGCTGTCAACTCGTTATTATTTTTCTGTTTGTAAATTCTTAGTCTCTTAAGTTTTCCCTTCATTGTCTAGTAGATAATATTGTAAATCCAGTCTCTTAAATGTTTTTAAAATCCATTTCACTTTGAAGAAAAACTCGCTATTTTCAAAGAAACTAGATTTTAATCTAGGTTAACTGTCCTTATAGCTCTACTAACTTTTATAGAAAAAATCTGTTCTTATGTCCACATGAAATTAACTGTGTAACTACAGGGCGGGGAATGTATTGTCAAAAATTCAATACACACGACTATACAAGACTCTCTTTTTACAACTCATAGTGATTGAAAGTGTATTATTCAAAAATATACATTTTTTGTTCTTATAATCCTATTTCACGGCTATTTCAAGGAAATTTACGAGACAAGGGATCTAGGTTTAATATATTTTTGTTGTTATTCTTCTTGTGAATATATTATTAAAATGTGTAATATTAATGTAAATGAAATGTATTCTACATGTTAATGTTAAATTATATTTGTTTGCCTTTTGACTGAAACTAGCTGAATTACATTACAAATATATGTTCGCAAATAAAATTTATTTCATTCCATAATCATCACACGTTTTATTATATTATCAAAATAACCAATTGTATATAAATATTTCTCAATTTTCACTTGTTAACAAAATTCTCATCGACAAAAACAAAATTTACACAATTTTTACCCTAAAATATCTATAATGTTGTTATAATCCAATTTCAATCATAAATAAATTTTTACTAAACTTACCGTAAACAATTTTCTCAAATCTACACAGGGCCCAGATAAAGCCATCTGTGCGGAAACTCTAGAGGAGAGACTTCAGATAAATAGATAGATAATATCTTTATTCATAGAACAGATTCATTTCATTACACACACAAAGACAAATTTACACAAAATAGACATTACACAAATAAAATTGTAAGAAGATATCGTGTTCTATGAAAAAACCCTAGCTCAGCATAAAGCCTTGGTCAATTGACCAAGGCGCTGGTATTCTGCTAAGACGCTTATTTAAATCCAGCTTTTTCTAATCCTTCTTTTTCAAGACTATTTTAAAGAAATTTTTTTAAACCTTAACTCGTTCAAAAGGACTGGACTACTATAGCCCAAAACAGGAAGGATTGGAAGAGGAAAAGGGAGGCCTTTGCCCAGCAATGGGAGATTACAGGCTCAAAATAAATAAAAATAAATAACGTAAACAATTGTTTCAAATCACAGGGCCCACATGAAGCTAACTGTGCGTAACCTTCAGGGGGGAGACTTCGGGAACTACCGCTGCATTTCCAAGAACTCCCTCGGGGAGACCGAGGGGTCCATCAGGCTGTATGGTAAGTTTTATTGTTCTTTGGTCACATCGGTCGGTATTTATTTATTTATTTAAGGTTTACCAGTAACTTGTTACTAAAAAAACAGTATACAGTATACAATTATAGGTAAGTAAACACCACATGCATAACTTAACATTAAAAAGTTGTTCTCAAAGGAAAACAACTTTTTAATTTTGTTATTTACTTTTGAGACGTCATTTGACAAAATTTACAAATCTTTACTAAAACAACATTAAAATATTAATATACAATGATATATTACGTGAAAATAATACAGTTTTTAAACAGTAGTAGTCAAAAAATATCTGACATTAGTAGTACCTATATTATATTGCCGAATAAACACATTCTCGTCTGGGTCGTGTTACCGTGAACACGCTTCTAAGTTTAACTGTGTCGATTCGTCATAAGTGAAATAACATCAGTGCATCCTTGTCCATCATTACGACCTTCACAAATTCCTTG
>LQNK01000215.1:270257-284092 GCA_001586405.1 Phoebis sennae | reverse complement strand
TAAAGGATTTTAAACGGATTATTATTTAACCCGACGTTTCGAGCACTTTACATCGAGCGTGGCACAGTATTTTATTTAATATGGAAAGTACTCGCGTTAAAACAAACACAAGATTATACTATTCTTGGACATTTAACACAACGCCATCTAGTCCCAAACTAAGCAAAGCTTGTACTATGGAAACTTGATAATTGGTAGACATACATAAACATACCTTTTTTCCTCTAAAGCAGTATTATTTTTTAATGTATTCTCATGTAAGTAACTTTTCAGTATAAAATGAAAACAAATGATTCTTAAACGTAGCATAAGTGTCATCCGGTACAAAATTAATTAATACAATAAATAAATATTCCTGGACATTTAACACAACGCCACCTAGTCCCAAACTATGCAAAACATGTACTTTGGAAACTAGATAACTGATAGACATATATAAACATACCTTGTTTTCCTCTAAAGCAGCTGTGCTCGAACGGCTAATGTCTTTAATTTTTAATGTTATAAGTATTCTCATATAAGTAATTCTTCAATAAGAAATGAGAACAAATAATTTTTAAACGTAAAATAAGTGCCCTACGGTACAAAAGCGTCGAATTTCACTTGCTTTCCCCAAAATCTTAAAAATAACTATTAATATTTTCTTAACAGCTTACTTTTTATAAGAATGACATTTTAATTACATGAAATATGATGACATTGAACATACAATTCGTAAAATCCAAAAACTAATCATAAATAATGATTGCTCGGTAGAATAACAATAGCTATAGAATACGGGTTAATATAAATAACAACATATTTAAGTCAAACTCCAACCTATTGTCGACCGAAATTTATCTTCAATGATTTCAGGGTTATCATTTATCGAAATCCAGCTTCCGTGTTACCCATATTTGGGACAGCCCTAATCTTTATTGACACTGAATGAATAAGCCCAGTGTAAGTGCACCAGACATGTCTAATGTCTATATGTTGGTCGAAATATTGATATATATTTAAGTAAAAGTACCTAGTAGTATGATGATTATTAAAGTTTATTAGTTGAAGATGTACACGGAATACGATCATCGCTGAAATCATATCATAGTTCAGCATTTGCTGAAAGACCAACCGTTTCAATGTCACTGCTGGTTTTTTTTCTTTTTAGGGTTCCGAACCTCATGGACAAAATCCAACCTTCTTTTTAGCGTTACAAACCCAATGGACAAAATCGGAACCCCTATAGGATCACTTCATCGTTCGTCTGTCTTTCTGTTTTTTCCTTACCATGCTGTCTTTATTTTTATTTGTTCGATGCTTCGAGTGGGTTTCAAAGTAAAATTATTTCCTTTCTTTCAATATAATAATCCTTTCATTGAATTGAAAAGTTATGTTCTCGAAATATTATGTGGTGCACGTCCGTTGGTCGATTAATTTTGCTGGCGTCGTCGATTTGATTGGATAAATATATTGCACGCCTTTGACGATACTTTATTGTAAACTAGCTTTCCGCCCGCGGCTTCGCACGCGTGGGCCACTAATTTCTGTACTTTTTGGAGGCGACAACAGAAGTTTTAAAAAAATATGGTTGAAGGACCGCTTATATATGCGCATCTATAGCTTTTTTATAATTTTCTATGGAAATTGGTTTGACCAAAATCTCACAGTGCGCGCGCCTCTTCTAAATACAGAAAATTATAACCGACGCGAGCGAAGCCGCGGGCGGAGAGTTAGTTATTTTTTGAAGGTTTTAGAGCATTACTTGAGTGTTTTAATGTCTTAATCGATACGTTAAGAGTATAAAAATGCATGTCCGCAACTCAACCAAAATCTCACATTGCCACGTGGTATGACATTTTCACGACTTTAGAAGCGTATATCTCAAAAAATATTTATTTTAGCAAAAAACACATTTAGAAACCTCCATTTCATTTTTAAAGACCTATCCAATGATACCTTATTTAATTATGTACTCGTATATTTATTTTTTTAACCCCCGTTTACATGTATGGGAAGCCACCCCTAAAAATATTTTTTTCCAAATAAAATGTAGCCTATAAGTTGCACCTAATTATGGTCTATCAACATGTGAAATTTAACCGAAATCTGCCTAGTGGTTATTGCGTGATTGACGAACATACAAACAGATAAACAGACAAACAGACAAACAGACAAACAGACAAACAGACAAACAGAAAAAAAAAATTCTAAACATGGATTTGGTGTCTATAGAACATACATATTGCATACCAATTACTCTTTTTAAAAAATATTCAATGTACAGAAATGGTTTGGTTACTGCTTTATTATATGTATAGATTTTATCTATAATTTTGAAACAATATTAAGTTTTTAAATAACGTAAACGAAGATTTTATTTTTTATTTACTTTATGTTGTCACTTCTTGGTGGAAATGTATATTTAAATTTATTATACATGCTATTTTTACTGTTTACACTATTTATGAAATTGCCTTTTCGACCAACGTTTCCAATAATAAATTATTATCTTGTACGTCTTCATCCGTTTTATATCTTCAAAATTCTAAAAATCGAAAAGCAAGTGAGCTTTTAAAAATGAGTTTCGTAATTTTCCACTCAAAAACCGTTACGTCAGTATTACTTTTAGCACTTATTTCAAATACACAATTTGGCAGCGTCTACTCACACAATCCATAATTAACAAGGCAACTTTTATTCAGTATTAATCTTGTATTCTCTCAAAACAGCCAACGCTTCAACACCATTCGTATCGAGAACGATATACATTATTAATTCCAATCCAAAACGAAAAAACCGCGCTCAATCGAAACGAACGATTGAGCTATAAATTTAACTTTTGGCTGTCGCCTGGTGTCTGCGTCGCAAACAATTGTGACAAACAATTGTTTGTCCTCAAACAAAATGTTTGTGCGATCGCATGCGGGTGGTGATCCGATTAGTGTAAAGAGTTATAAAGCGCATGAAAAGCACTTGCAAACCAAGTTTTTTATCTCCTAAATGGATGCCTTAGGGGTGTTTCTAGGGTGAACGTCAACATACAATGCACAATCTTCCTAATTTCCCGCGTTAGTGGATTATATTTTGTAGATATGCTTCTTATTTTTCTCTTTCTTGTCCCTCTCCCTCTATATGGAATCGGCGCAAATTTTTTTCTTTTACACACACATCAGTCATCTTTCATACGTATTTATCTTCAGTCAATCCATCCACAGCTTCGTCGTCGATTAATTAATTACAATCTGATTATTAATCAACGTTTTCTTACCATGGATATAATAAATAAATATAAATAAATAAATAATAATTAACATCATTATTTCTTTCCACAACCTTTAACCTCCCTTCTCCTTAAGTAACTTCCCTTTGGTTTTTCGTGTAGTACGAACTTTTTAAACGTTAGCTAGACTCATCTCACGAGCCCACGCGCTCGTATTTATAATCCAGCGTCGCACCGCTAATGCATGAATAGTTAAAACTTCTCAAACGTATATATTTGATTCCAAGTTCGTGAGGTATGGTGCCCGTAGAGATTAAACATTCAACGACTTCGTATACACACTTAACCCTCATAAATATTCAGTGCAGACCGCGTACAATCAATTCTACACCTCCCTAACTCGAGGAAAAAGTATTTGAATAGGCTATAATATCAAATAGAGAATACTCATTTAAATGAAGGGTTATTTGCTAGGGAAGGTTTGTGGCTTTTATAGATCGGACTCGATTGTGAATGTCCATCGAGAAACTTGATCGTCAATTTTCGTTTAATGGCCTTGCCTCTTTTCTTGCCATAGTTGTAGGCTCGTAAAATAAAATCGTTTGATAAAAACAGAATATCAAACTAAAAATAAAAATTTGCAAAATTTTGTTAAATTGTAAATAGATAAAGGCACCGACTTTGTATAGATTTCAACAAAAATGAAATAAAAGTTATTTTCTACTTTTTAGAGCGAGGAAGTCGATTCTAGTTTTTGGCGAAAATTTTTATTTATCACTTTTTAGTGTCCTGTGAAGGGTAATCACATCATCTAGTCACAATTCAGTTGATATATACGTCGTTAAACCTCAACCGCAGAGCTTATTCCGTTGATTTTCGAGGAGTTCCCTGGAATATGTTGCACATGGATGATCAGACTTGATTTCTATGAATTACACTGGAGCCCATAAACGCCGGAGATATGCCGTAACATACATAAAAAAAATAAGGTCGAATTAATAACTTCCTTCTTTTTTTTGAAAGTCGGTTAATAAACATTACATACCTTGTTGGTTAAAGCTTTTCTAAAAGATATTATCACCAAAATTCGTACTTACTGAATGTAAATAACCTTCATCGGCGTATAATGTGCCAAAAACGCATTCAAGCGTCCAAGATAATGTTACAATGTAGTTAAAGAGTTTTTCTGCGTTATTTATATTATTATCGAAAATAAGAAAGAAAGATACTTTCTACTAAATTTGAATTGATCATTTGTTTTTATGGTATTAATTTTCAATATAGTTGAGGTTTTACTTACAGACTGATAATTTCGGCTTTGCGATCGTCCTAATCTAATATTCTAAAGAGGAAAGATTTGTTTGTTTGTATTGAATAGGTTCCGAAACTACAGGACCAATTTGGATAAAATTTTGTACAGAAAGTCTTTGAAATCCCAGGAATGACAATATACTAGTAATAAGACCACCTTTTGTACTTTTCGTTTGTTTTTACGATTTTGTTATATTTATTGTTTTATATGTACAATAAAGAATCAAAATAAACAAATAGGGTAGTTTTTATCCCAAAAATCCTTTGGGAACGGAATATATCCCGTTCCAGTTTCACCCGCGTATATACCGCGGAACTAAGCTAGTTTTTAATAAAGGCATTATCTATATTTATTTCAATCGAGAATCATTACAGTAGTACCTATTATATTTCTTATTACACTTTGTACTAGATTAAAAAAATTAATGAGCATTTTCATTCACGAGAAAAGATAGCCCAATAGTGCATAAATGGAATATGCTTTGACATCTCATTGGAAATTTAAAAGTTCACTACATTTCGTTCATTAATTTTTACCTGCTTTATTTGCTTCTGCTATCATGTCTCATTCACATGCAACACAACAAAGGGTTGTTATTTTACCGTAATTGAAACATTACTTAGAGACAAAGATATGAGAGGGACTCGCCTTTTTTTTGTTATATCTGTGATGAATATGATGTCTCTAATAAAGGCGTAATACACTGTTTACGGACGTTAAGTGACTACCATAGCCCATGAACATAAACAACAATAAAATGTCACAGGCGTCTTGAAAAAAAAAGAATGTATGGTGAAAATCGATTAAAGAAGAGAACGCTAGAATATCTCTGGCAATCTCATTTACCATAAGAAACATAATAGAATACTGCTTCACGACGATTTTCTATGAGGGGATGGGGACATTATCCCAGGTGCGAGCTTAGCTCAATTCATACCGAAGAAGTGCTCTGATCCCACTGTTTAAATATCAAAGTAATAGTCTGCTTTAATTTTATGTTTTTCTATTGTTACAGGCACGAGGAGTCTACAATGCTGGCGACAATCTTTCTTGGCCCTCATTGTACTAGTTCAAATAGATTTCATATCCGACTTTTTTATTTGTTATTAACATCATAGACAATTTTACGTTTTGTAATCTGTGGTTAACCCAAAGAGAAATAATATTTAGTTAATACTAGAAATGCGCCGAAGATTTGGTATTCGACATCTTTTTCATTATTTGTATTCGGCCGAATCTAATCGGTTCGAACTTGTATACGCGAAAAACAATGAAAATATAGCAAACCGAATAATTCGACCGAATCCGGTTCGGTAAAGTTTAAAGTGAATAGGATACGGTATTCAGTTATTCGGTAAAACGTTTCGGCGCATTGCTAGTTAATACCAATGAATAATCTATCTCCTTTAGATAAAAATAACATATCATAAAATAGCAGACCCATATCCCTTGTGAATATCGAGTGAGAATTTATATTTATATTTTGAGATGAATCATCATTGATATGTAGTATAAGTATATCGATTACTTCCAAAATCTTCCCTATTTCTTTATATCTAATGTTTTGGTCAGAGCTTTAGTGTTTGCTGTACAATGCGTGCTATGATAACGATATTGAATTCTGTAAGAAAATAATATTATACTTTAACGGTAATTTTGTTGTAATAAATTATTGGGTTACAGTACCACTTTAGTAAAGTAAAAAACTTGCCAAATCAGATTAGTGTTTCAAATACGTTGTCTATTAATGTGAAACAAGTAGGATAAATAATCATGTTACCAATTTCAAATTTGCTATTCGAAATGTATCACCGACTAATTTTGTTTTCATAATCATAACAGGATCATGTATTTATTGTTTTAAAACGTTGTTCAAAATTTGAAATGTGTTTAGAACAAAACTCTTTAGATAATTATTGTTACACATTTATCACTTTTATTACTTCATTATTACCAGCTCTTAATTGTCCTACAGTATAGTCTAGAATAGTCTTTAATATTCGTTGTGATGCCTCGCTTCGCAAAATATTAATCCCTCTCAAACTATATGTGCCAAACATATTTTAACTTAATTTTAATTTAGTATACGAATTTCTATCTCCAAAAACTTTATTTAACGTAATTTAGTTTTTGTTAAAAATAATGTAATTACTCAAGCTTACTCTTCACGCTTGTTGAATATTTGTAAATATAAATCTAAAATTATTGCACATAAGAAAAATACAATTATTATAAAAATCATATCAATATTGTTTGTTGATTTAATAGATGATTTAATGTATAAACTTTTAAGAGAATGTATCGATAGGTTAAACGTGACTTGTACAAAAGTGCATGGAAATGTAAATAACATCAAATAAATTAGTATAAAACATGATCGGATTTCAATTCCCCTGCACTTGCATTGACAGATGGGCAATCGGATCGAATCAGGCCGATTTCCATTTCAATGGTATAATGGATGAACGCGTGATAACACTCGAAGTAATTAAAAAGAGCCGGGAATCTTATCGAGTGGCTATTCTCACCCTGATGGACGTTATCGCCGGCACTGAATCAATGGACCACTTTAATTGATTCCCCACTTTTAGCGACTACAATCCCCTTTGTCTTTTCAAATCGAAATTCAGGCCAAGGCGCTAACGAATTTTAAAAGAATGCCCGAGAAATACTTTCAAAGGTTGCGGGAAATAAGGATCTTTATAATTATTTATGGGGGCTTTTCGAAACGCCGTTTCGCGCTTTTACGTCTGGATTTACGGGTGTTGTGCCAATGTTTGTTGGAGTTTCGTTTTAATATTAAATGATGTAGGCCTAGAATATTGACGTTACGAATAATGTGGCGTATAAAAGTCTTTAAAATTTCTTGGAACCAGCTACCGGGAATTGCTTTTTTATAACATGGCAAATAGACCGGAGTTTAAGAATCACAAAAGAAGCTTTACCAGAGTTTCTTACCAGTCTTTCTTGTTCATTTAAATCTGCAATAACGATAACTGTTAATATAATTGTCTTACATATACATTCTTGGGCTAAAGAGGTTTGTCATAACCATACTTGCTAACTAACTGAGGAACTCTGAAACTTGCGTCATTTGCTCTGACAAAGACTAATCACCCATTATACCACTTACGAACCAAAGAGACAATTTTTTATGACTCATAGTCTTAAAAGTAACACCATAATATCTAAGGTCTAATAATCACTAAAGCCAAAAATTCCTAATCAATATTTGCAGCAGAAGCAGTGGATGTTCTTAACATTAACTTCGACATGACCTTAGAGCCTTCTAGAAAGTATTTATCTTCCTAACCTAACTTAAAGGAGTTCACAAGCGTCCTTAACCGAAATGTATTCAAGACTTTCTGAAGAGCACTCGTCACAAAAGGCGATACCGAACGTATAAGCAGGCTATAAACTCCAGCACTCGTATTAGACGAATCAAAAATAACATTTATAGAAACTTCACGGAAATAAGACAAGGATCGTTCCGCCAAACTAATTACCGTTTCAAATGAAATTCCCTACCATTTGATAAACTAATATTTGACACTTGAAATATTCAAAGTTCGCTAACAAGTTGGAAATGTTCGACCTAATTCACTTTTGTCAAGAAAGAAAATTCATGATGAATTCTAAGTGGCGCCCAAGTTGTTTACTCCTGTCACAACACGCTCCCATTCAAAACTTTTACGAGACTAAAGTAACATCATTTTGATCTTTGTAATCAGTTATTGTAACTCGAATTTAACGTTATTTTCGTCATCTGGAACATGTTCGGAAGTATTTTAATTAATATTTTGTATTTTATTTATGAGAACATTAAAAGTATTATATGTAAAACCAAGTAATATCCAGCTCGAAGGACCATGTATTTAAATTTCTTTGATAGTTTCACAGTCCTCATTTTGTGGTAAAAACATTCTTAGGGTTTCCTTACAAGAGATTACCACAGGATTTTAGTCGGTAAAAGTCAGGCATCTAGCTGCATTTCACGGGTCACCCATCTCAGTATCCATAAAAATTTCCTTATAAAATAATACATAAATAATTTTAAAAAGCTTCTGATACCAAGCGCATATATGATCATAGTTTGATATTACTAATATACCATAATTACAAATATATCATAATTACAAATATATCAATATTATTAAAATAAAATAATGACTGCTAATCTACGTCTACAATCCCAATTGGCCCGAACATTAATTAACATCAATTTGACAACAGCACGAATTACCGCTCAGTCAAATCAATAATTACCTCCTAACACTAACGAAGCTAAAAACAGTGCACGATCCAAAATTAATTCTAAAAATGAACTCAGCATTGACAGAGTTAATTGGCAAACTGCGTCAAACTTATCATGCCAGTTCGTCTATCTCATTTGTCCCAAACGCTTACCACGGAAAGCAAAACAGTTGTGCAGTAAATTTGGCGCGGCCTGGCAACCGCATCTCAAAATGGAACAAGTTTAATTGACACCAACCGTGAATTCAGACTTGGCAGAATTGAAAGACGCGCAAAGGCGTTTAGTGAATGCGACGTTCTGTATACTTCATTATGATTTTAATGAAGCAAGGAAAAAAGACGTGATACCTGTAGTAGGTATCACGTCTCTTTAATCTATTTTAATAACTAGTTACTATCTTGTTTACAGTATTAACTCTAATAGTGAAATAAATTTCAAATATCAAGTAAGTCAGAAATTTCTGCACCAAGCAATGAATAAATAAGTGTAACTCTTTTAGTAACATTACTTGGAGTATTCTGGTTTGTTTTAGAAAGCTTCACTTATATTGATTTATGCACTAGTGGTTCGTGAACTGCAACATTTTTAATGTTTAGTTAGACAATAGAATCGGGGCCTCTGTCCCGATAAAATATAGGCTCATCTGAAACAGTAAGCCTCCGCTAACTTACTTTGCTTAATGAGATTTGAGGGTTTTGACGCGTTCGATCTTTGAAAGTATTTTTTATGGCAAGCAAACTTTTAACGTTACAGTCAATTTAGGTTTAATATTTTCTTCTGCACTATTTTCATGTTGAATGGAACTTAGATTAATTCTTGTATACCTACTCACACATATTTAAAATGTCTGACAAGACAGGAAGAATATTTATGTTTTGAAAAATGAAAATACTTATTTAGAACTTACGACGACTAAACACTTGCATTCCTATTGCGCGTTTATATACATAAGGTTTATACAAATATATTACCAGAACCGAGACGAGGCTAGCCTGGTATCGGTGCTACTGGTAGTAATAAGTATTTATTATTAATGTAAGATCTTTTGTTACAATACCACTGAGATATATAATTGGTCAAGCAATATAATTCTGACGTGTTTCTTTTCACTAAATTATTTGGTTAAACGTTAATAAAATCCACTTATGAAGTGGTGCCAAAACAAAGACCAAGTTATATCGCTTATAAATAGCTTAGTTACATAAGTAACTTGATAGCTCCGAGCGTTAAGACCTTTTAACGTCGAAAGTTGAAAGTTTCCGGGACGAGAAAGAGCAAATAGTAAATAGTCGTTGAAAAGGAATTAGTCGTTTTTGTGATTTCTTTGAGTCGTGTTTATTGTAGTCTAGTTACTTCACGTCAGCTATTATTACTTCGGACTGCGTTGATCTTTGGTATATTTATTTGCATGTTCCTCGATACATAGTAGTCAAGTCGGACAATAGATGTATACCTAAAGGCATTGGTGAAGTTGGATTTAAGACTATTGATGTCAAAGAGAATTTAAATCGTAAGTATATCCTTGTTAAAAGTCATGGCTCAAATCATATAGATTAATTTTATGGATATTGAGGGTATAAAAGTTGCATTGTTATATGTACTCTAGAATTATAAGCCGTTTAAATAAATATAAAAATATATCTGAAAAATAATTATTTCATAAGATTGCTTTAGACTAAATAAATAGCAAATGACTACCCAGCTAAGATAAACACATTGATTATTTTTGCCACGTAATCTTGTAACACATATTTGTTGAAACTTTCGAAAATCATAATGATAAGATCTATAAACCTAGCAAGTACTTGCCTCCGAAACTATTCCAATTACATTATAATCTTAACGCGACAAAGGATGGAATTATCAACAACGCTATATTGTTCACACTACTAATAACTAGACCACAAGATACAATCAATTTTGAACCTTATGCCATTGGAATAGAGTTGGTTCTTCGTTGTGGGGTGGTCCAAGGCTTTGGATAAGGTAAGAGGCATGTCTACACTTGTAAAATTTCACGCACGGTTTGCCTGGTATATCGGGTATGGCATATGATGTGGGTTGTCTTGTTTCACAATGAAATTCCTTTTTAGGTGTTTTATGATGATGTGAGTTAAGCGTGTGAGGGCGGATGTGAATGCAATGGGCCGTTTGTGGGTTAAGGATATAATGTGGCTGCGGAAGTGTTTTTGAATTTAAATTTTTATACAAACAACTATGTATGTATAGTGTATCTACATACACTATAGTATAGTGTAACATTTATTTGTAACTTCACATACTTCTATTATATTTGAGACTAGTCTAATGTACAATTAAGTGGTACAATGATTAGCGTGTTATGCGCTACAACCAAAAAGGTTCCAAGTTCGACCCCCAAGTGAAAAAAAATGTGTCGGTCTAATAAGACACAGTTTAATTATATGTAAGCTATATATTTTTCTAAAAGTCATCGTTTTTTTTAATATTAGGTCTATTTTAACAGGACTATTAAAGTTCTTACTGTTAATTCTTTTTGTAAAATATATTTCAATATAATATTATGTATAATGAAAATTATTTAATAAATCTAGAAAACCACAATTCTCATCACAATGACTCGCCTTCAAATAACCTTTTAAACCTATAAAAATACTTGAAAAGCTTTCCGCTATCACTTTGATAGTTAAGAAACAAAGTGCAAATAAAAATAAGCGTTAATAATAGCACACTTAACCAGGAGCGATTACAGTCTAAGTGTAATTAAGTGGCGACAGCACAATACAATCGAAGGAGTTTTATAACCAACGATATTTGTATCGTACCTATCGCCTCTAGCGCTACGTCGTAGTTGATATCAGCTTTGCTTCTTTACGTCGCTTTCGCTACGTCGTAGTTGATAAGAGCTATGCTTGTCAGACAGGAATGGCGTCGTCTTGTACAGCGTGCACCTGGACCACCGTGATGACCACGACCGCTCTTACAAGAGTAAACGCCTGAGGAGAATGCTTCTTTAGTGGAAAAAATGCAGTCGACTGTTTCGATCAAGGCTTAAAGATTTTTTATAAGCTACGATGTTTTTTCCCATCGCATCCACAAGGCTACACCGTAGATGATATTGGCTATGGCAGTTAAGTTAGTGATGGCATAGACCTTATTCACAGATTTAATGGACATAACTAACCATATTTTCTCACATTGCATCTATGAAGCTACGCCGTAGACGTTATCAGCTACGGTAATAAAATTACAGCACAATATAGTCAGCTCCTGATTCACATACTTTCGTGGAACCCATTCAACCAAGGTTTAAATACCTATTATAATATACGATAGTATTGTCGTGTCGCTTCAATGAAAATACGCTGTAGATGATATCCGCTACTGCAATTAAGTGATGACAGCATAATATAGTTGACTCCTGATTCACAGATATTCGTAGAATCCGTTTCCCGTAACCAAGCTTAAAAGGCTTTTATAAACAACGATATTTTTGTCGTGTCGCCCTTACTGAGTATGTTCAACCGTCAGTGGGATACCAATTTAGTAATACGAGTGTCTACAAAGTAGCTCTTAATATGAAACTTATTAAATAATAAAGCTATCCTAAGCCCTTGGCATCCTATTGTCCTTCGAAAATAAATATATATTTCTGTATAATTATATATTTATAATCCGAATCGAATCAGACATAAACAGGCAGTGTTACTTTCACATTTATAATATGTTCCCGCCGTTCCCGTAGGATTTTATCAAAATCCTTTCTTATCGGATGCCTACGACATAACATCTACCTGCATGCCAAGTTTCAGCCCGGTCCGTCCAGCGGTTTGGGCTGTGAGTTGATGGGCTTGATGTCACTCATCTTTAAGTTTTATATATATAGAAGTAAGGATTTTTGCATAAACATTTGTTATATTTCTTTTTAATCACACAAAATCTTAATATGTATATATAAATTACATGTCACAGTGTTCGTTCGTAGCATTCGATCCAACTTGAATGCTAGTAGTCCACGCGTGCGAAGCTAGTAATATGTAAAACCTAAACAATATCGTTTGTTGTAAGTACCCTCAACGCTAGCGATAGTTAATGGCCGCTTGAGAGCAGTTAAGTTTAGCTGTTAATTTAACATTGATTTGTTGTCAGCCGCCCGCTGTTTATGACGCTATAAAACTTACTTCATGAATTAGTACTGGATTATTATGATGTCACGGGTTAGTTCAGGTTAATATGTTTTGTACCTGAGATAAACTTGGCTATCGGCTCTTTAAATCTATATATGTGTATACTCTAGAGCAGTGATTCCCAAAGTGGTCTATATCGACCCCTAGGGGTCTATGACAACCTGCTAGGGGTCTACGTCAGCAAAAAAAATATATATAAACATGTTTTTACTTTAAGTCTTTAACATAACAAACTTCATTAAAGATTACAGGAAATCAATATCAGGTAAGTAGGGGGTCTACCCATCACGGGAAAACATGGCAAGGGGTCTACAACACAAAAAAGTTTGGGGAACTCTGCTCTAGAACGCTACGAAATAGATGGACTCTATAAGTCATTCTTACATATTATGATATTAATTATTCTAACAAGTTTAACCAGATCACGTATTTGAGAACTACCTAAATGATTTTTGTACAGTTTTTATAAAAGGTAGTGAGTGTGATTACTGAAGAAGGTTTAAATTAATCTTTCTAATTTTGTAAAAGCGAGTTTGTGAGGATGTTAATTTGTTATTTTTTCACAAAAACTACTAAACCGATTACGATTAAAAATTCGATTAGTAGCCGATACTCCAAAATAAAACTTCAAAATAGAATTTTATATTTAAAATATTACACAAAATACTTGTTAGTCCTGATCGCCGAAACACCAGGTGGCTCTGAAAAAACTTGGGGTGCTCAGTAGATCGAGACAGTACTTCAAGCCGGCCCACCGACTTCAGCTGTACAAGGCTCAGTTGCGGCCGCATATGGAGTACTGTTCTCATCTCTGGGCGGGAGCCCCACAGTACCAACTCCTTCCTTTTGATCGCATCCAACGTCGGGCTGCTCGAATTGTCGATGACCGTAGGCTTTCCG
>LQNK01000215.1:218429-270086 GCA_001586405.1 Phoebis sennae | reverse complement strand
AAAAAAAAAAAAAAAAACAATCAGGCCTGTTTGTGCGTAGCACTGCTGCAAATGCTGAGTGCTGCCGATTTCACTTGCAGGTAAACACTTATTTTTTTTTTATATTTGTTTTTAATTTTTTTTTGTTTTTACTCTTTATAATATCTGTGTAATTTTTCTTGGTCTTTTTTGCCGGTAATGAATAAATATTTTTTTCTTTTTCTTTCTTGCTATTTAACAAAGTAAACTATTGTGAATAATTTCCCATCCTTGGTTTATCTCTGTTTAACTTTGGTATAATATTCAGTTACTAACTTAAAATCCTAAGTACAAAAGTAACTCTTTTTGTCTGTATGTCTCTTCCTCACGCCTAACCTACTGAACCGATTTGGATGAAATTTTGTACAGACATTATTAAAAATCCTGGGCATTCCATTAATCGGGAACGGATACGCAGGTAAAACCGCGGTCATATCTAGTTTTAACAAAAAAAAACAATAAAGAAGGATAAGTATAAAATATGTAATAAAAGTATAGCTTTAATGCTAGCGTGCGAAATGATCATAAATACCGCCTTTGTACGAAACCTTTATTTAATACTTGTAAATATTCATGAACATTCAGCGGGAATCAAAGTCTGCATAGTTTGATGAGAACTAATTTTAACTAATGTAAATAACGAAATAGTGCAAGGAATGTTTTCTATTTGTGTATTGAACTATTTACAACCGTCTATTCCTCCAATTACTTACGTAATCTATATTTT
The DNA here is from genome assembly GCA_001586405.1 of Phoebis sennae. Classification (NCBI taxonomy): domain Eukaryota; kingdom Metazoa; phylum Arthropoda; class Insecta; order Lepidoptera; family Pieridae; genus Phoebis; species Phoebis sennae. The sequence continues at coordinate 269,341 of LQNK01000215.1, read as the reverse complement.
ATATATATAAATAAAAAATATTCCGGGACATTTAACACTGAACCACCTAGTTCCAAACTAAGCAAAGTTTGTACTGTAGAAACTGAATAAGTGATAGAATGCTTTACATTTTTTGGAAATACGTAAACAACGAGTTTAATAGAAAATTACAATGTATATCACATCATGATTTCCTACTCATGGGCATCGAACCCACACCCTTCGGCGCAATAGACCCTTTTTTTATTTTTTTTTTACGAGGGGAAATGCCTTCGCATACCCGGCCGTCTGGGGAAATGACCGGGTTATGTCGGACTTGACTAAAACCCCTCGATGTTCCTTCACACACCTTGTGGGGGGCTCACGAACACGCCGTAGCATTCTTCCGCGAACCCCCCGGTGTCGGCCGCTTTTCGCGGCCCCTCCGCGAGAGCAGGATGGAAGGAGCTGTGTCCATCCTGTGCTCCTCCTCGTCGTGGTCTTCCCGGAACATATGGGAGACCACAACCACCGCAGAGGCCCTATTTGGTGGAGCGGTGTGAATCTCCATCCACGCCGCCCCAGGGGGTGCAATAGACCCTTGCCACAACCGCAGCGGCAATAAGTATTATATATATTACAATGTTCACATCAAAACACTTCCTCCATATATTGTTTCAAGCAAAAAACTGTCGATATAAACAATGGATTCTTCTATAAAATTCACAGTATACGTAAGCAAAGTGATGGGTAGACAAATAGAGAAGTTATAGGTGACGTGCGAGTTACTTAACGCTATTTGTTTTACGGATGTCGGTGGCGATAAAATTTCGCCCGTGTTTGTAACTCGCGACACGTTCCGCTTGAAGGTAGCGACGTGATGAGCGAAGCGGAAGCGTGCGCGGATACAATTATTTTGGGTAGATTAAGAAAAAATAATAATGTTCTGCAACGATTTTAAAAAGTTAATTTTAATATCGATTTTTAATTTCTGGATTCTTTAATTATTTATCTGTAAAGGCTTCAATTGGAAAATAAAATTAAGTGATGTCTTCTTACATTCGTCTGCACTCTTATAGATCTTTTCCATTGAATATTGAACGCTAAACATAGGTTTTGTCTAATCTAATTAAAAATATTAAGTTTGTATAACTATATGTTTCGTGATGTTCGTTAAGTCATTCAGTCCATGATTGGTACATTTAGTAAATAATCGTATTCAGTAGTTGAAATGAAATCTTACGTTGATTAAAATATTTATTGAAATTATAGTAGTTATTTGAATTTCTTAGGAATTATGAAATGTGGCATTCATTTAGCAGGTTGCGGTCATAAAAGTTGTTCAAACAATTTGCCAGTGGTATAATAAAATCGCTCGCTTGTCCACCGAATTGTTCCCTTATTGCAATGTTTCCATGAACGGAATTTTATTCCACCAGTTAAAACTATACGAGTTCAACTTTATTCGCAATCGAAAATACTTCTGCTGAATATTAAAACTTAAAAGCACAAATGTAGCTATAAATTTTATTGTATTCTCGTTTGAAAACAAATCAAAAGTCAATGAATTTCTACATCGATTGTTTAAAGAATGCTTTTTGCGTTTTATGTTGAGTTTATGAAGTAATTGAAAGGAAAATAAAGGTATTGTGAGTGTTTTATTAAAGAAGTGTTTAAAGTTTTTATAGGTTGAATTTAGTATATAGGGTATGGATTATTAGGTTCTTTGTTATTATTATGAACGACGTAATTAATCCCTCCAGGTATGAAATTTAAGTCCTCACAAGTAATGTGATAGAGCGAAACGTTTGTCTGTTTGAACGTGGTTACCTCGGAAAGTAAAACATGGATTTGAAACTACTTCAAATCATGATAGGATCATGGAAAAGTTTATACGTATGTATGTGACACTTGTTGAAATTATTTGTATTGTTATATTACGACAATTAACAAGATCTGCTGGACCAATTCGGCAGAAAATTCGTAGGGAGATAGCTTAGGACCAGGTGAAGCATATAGGATACTTTTAATCCAGGAAATCCAGGCTGTATACGTAGGTAAAACCGCGGGGAACAGCTAGTATAAAATAAATGATTAAATGATTGTATGTATAATGTAGTTCATTCTAAATTAAGGATATTAGTAACATACGCATAATATACGAGTATATATAAAAGAAGTGGTATTTCCCCGAATAAATAAAAAAACCCTATACAAACATGACCCTATACCACAATTTTCAAGTATTTAGTGAAACAATAATAAATTCTGCTTTAGAAATGAACATTTCCTCTAGCGTGCAGCTCGCAACGTTGCAGCTCGGTTATAAGACGCACTGGAACAGGACTGCAACTTTTATTGGAAAACTTACGAATTTGCATGTCGCGAACGTTATTAAAAACGCTTGTAAAAGTTAAAGGACCTCTTGAAGATTCCACTTGCTTATTGTAATGAGGTAAGGCAGTTTATATTTCGTAAATCATTAACAGTTACTTTGATTACGTAAAAAGGCAGTTAGCTTGTTATGTAAAAATTTAAATAGTTTTTTTTCAATTTTTGAACTGCTACCTCTTTTGTTACTTTTTCACGCAAAAACTACTTAACCGATTATGATGAAAGTTGGTATACATATAGGTAAGGGTTCAGAATAACATATAGGGTACTCTTAATCTCGGAGTTGCCATAGGATCAGAAGTTACGCGGGTGAAACCGCGGGGATCGGCTAGTAATGTATAATGTCAATCAGACTTCGTTTAAATTTCAATGATCAAAAATACCAACTGCAGGAGAGTTTTTTTAAAATAATCCTACTCCTTTGATCTTACTTTACCTTCAACGAATTATTATGACACATGCATTATACATACAAATAAAAATGTCCTAAAAACATCAACAGACCCACGTTATGCACCTCAAGGGGAAAATATGGTATCTTTTAAATATGAAATATTACATGTTGTTATTATGAAAAAAGAGTGAACCCCTGTCATGGGATAAGTAACGGTCGTGTGTCTTCATTTTGAAAACAATGAATTGATATTGCTATCTATTTTGATGTCCCGGGCGATAATATGGAGGAAGGTGTGTTTAACAAACAGTGGAAATGGTATGGCAATCGAGTTTTGTATATTTTTTTGGTCTCAATAAAGTAGGTGCCGTCATGTAATCTCTATTGCCCGTGAATAAATGAATTTCGAAGGAGTAACTTCTTACACGTATTAAAAGATAGAATATGTAACTTAATAGATATAATTTCGTTTGTCGGATTAGAAATCTATTTATATATATCTATTCCAACTATAGTTTTTTTTACTAAGCAGTGTGTTAGTGTAAAAAACGTAGCGAAAATCACAGTGGAGAGAAGAAACAAGGAAGAACCTACTCGACAGTAATATTGATTATTTTTTTTTAATCTACAAAATTTCATGTAATTAAATAATTTTAATGTGTATAATTAATGTGTATTTTTATATAATTTTGACGATTAAAAAAAACTTAATGTAAGTTTATTTGAATAAAGATGATTATTACTATTATTAATATTATGAGTGCTTGAAAATATAGCTATCACACAACGAACAAGCAATTATAATTTCTATTGAAATTACACGAGTCCCTGTTCCACTTAAAAAATCCCAAATTAACAAAGTCCCTAAGAATCCTTTACGCAAATGAACTGAGAACATAGTAATTAACAAGTGATTTACATAAAATCAGCGTGACTAATTGACTGAATTTAGAAATAAAAGCGCCCGACGACTTCTCTAAAGCCTCGAGAAACGGGCCGTAGTCAGGGAGGGGACGACGTATTTTATTAAGTCTTTTGAAAACTGAAAATAAACTTCCAAGACATAAGGGTAATTTTAAACACAAAACGCAAAACAAAATTACACAAAAAATGGGTAAAATATTAATAAAATATTTTTTACAGGATACGCGGTTTATTATTTTACTTTATTATTAACCCCCTTTCGAACACTACAGCGAGCGTGGTTACGTCTTTTGGTACACATGGGCTTTTAAATTTTATTTAATTTTTGATTTTGTTTGGAAAGTACTTGCATTAAAACAGACACAAGACGACACTATGGATAAAATATGAAGCTCACTACAGATAAAGCAGTATATTGTTCTGTTAAACATTAATACATTTACATTAAAACATTAATGTTTAGAATGATCAACGTTTCGCTATACAGAGATTTTAAGTTGAGTATAATTTTTCATAAAATAATTGCATACATTGACTTTAACAGCTATTCAGTGGTTGGCTCATACATTGATCAACCATTAATTGTGTTTAGCACGCCTTGATCCCGAAACTATAATTTATTATTGTCATTAACTACGCCCTGTTATTGTGAAAATTAGGTCAAAAGAATATTATTTGTTTCCATGCAAAATTTGTTTGTGAGGATTATTATTTATAGTTTTCTTTTGAGCTCTATAAGAAAATAAAATAATAATTTTTGGACACAATTAATTTTTTAATAGCAAAATATCACGTTACAAATAACAATTTTCAGCGAGATTATATCCATAACATGGCAACATTTATGAAATATTAAGATTCATGACGTATAATAAAGGTTATTAAAATTAAACGTACTCGTATATGTATAAAATAAAGACAATTAATTTTCTTCAATAAAAATTTAGTTTCGATCGAAAGATCGAGTTATATTAACATTTTATTGATTTATTAACTAAGCGTGTTATCCTAAATCCCATTCCTCTACTAAATATAGATTTACATTCATTTGGGTCTTTATTCTATATTTTATTGATATTATTCAAAGTTATTATAAGTAATGCCTATTTTTTAATTCGTGATATTATAACGATGTTGTAGCAAAGCTGATCAGAACTGCTGACGCAAGATTTCACCGGCTCTCCCACTAAAAAGTGGACTTAAAAGATACCGTCATTTGAGTACCAATGCTAGGCTTCTAGAACAAATTTATTTTTAAGACTGAGCTTCACAACATTTAATTTGGAAAGACTATTTATTTGAGCCAAGTTACATACATTTTAGGATAAAGGGATAACAGGGTAATTAAGGGCAGTTAGGAACATATTTATTGTTGTTTATGATAGTGTATCAGAGATAAACTAGAACTGTTTATACGATTTTCACCGCATGGCTGCCCACTTGTTTCATTGGTTAACGACTTAAGGTAACCGCCGAGAGGCCGGGGGGTCGATAGCCGGTTAAAAAGTTGTGAAAAACATATTGTTGTATTCTGATGGAACATAAAGCTGATGATGAATCACTTTGACGACCCGGTGACGGATATGGCAATGTTCTTTTTCACCGCCGCTGATGGGGATCGCCATCACATGGTGTGGTTGAGAAAATTATTATGTGATGAACTTACCCTACGAAAAAAATTATATTTTATTCTATTTCATTTCTACCCTTGGGTGTCGTAAGAGGCGACAAGGAATAATTCTGCTGCATAACATCTTCAGCTATAAAAGGGTGAGAGCCGAACATTGCAAGATTGCACCAGCCTCGCACCGGTGAAATTACTTCTTCCCCAGCAGAAGACCGGCGTGAAGCAGTATTGCACTGTTTTAAACGGAGGTCTGTATTCCCATTCCATTCCCATCCTGTTCTACTCCTGTCCCAACTTCCCATCATTTATCCTCTTCTTATCCCTCCCCTTCCTTCTAGCCGGCAAGGCATTTGCGACACTATGATGTTGTAGACGTTCATGGGACGCGATCATTCCCTTAACATCAGGTAAACCGCATGCCCAGCTTGCCTGCTATAACATAAAAATATTACCTATTACTGAACTGAGAAATTTACACAAGAGAAGCCGTGTATGCAGCTAGAACACATTGTAACTAAATGAATTATGATACACCGATACACGCCAAACTCTCAAAGTGCAGGCAACGAAGTTAGCAAGTTGCCGTCTTCGTAATTGCCTGTCTAAGGTGTTCTGGGTGACGCCTGTTTTTGACTAACTAATTTCATTATGTATGGCGCCTATCTCGGCTTTTCTTTGGATGAGGTGGTGTTAAATTTAAACCCGTTTATAGACTACTGGATGTGGCACGCGGCTTCGCTCTCGTAGCATAATATTGCCTATACATGAAGATGCTTTCTAACGGTGAAAGAATTTTTGAAATCGGTCTAATGCTTTTTGTGTGAAAACAACTATAGACACAAATGCGTCTGCTTAATATTATGTTATTTTTAGGACAAAAACCTAAATAAAGGCTATGAGGACACATACAAAAATAATACTTACTTATATAAGAATAAATAACCTCTTTTTAAACAAAAAAATCAACCTAGTCCATAATTTTAAAGAAGTCAGTTTATGTATGAAATGGATGTTTTGCTCATTTTAGTTCAAACGTAAATATATATATAATAATAAATATATATAGATAAACATTCAAGTCCTCTACCAAATACAATAATATTTTTAACATAATCCACCGCATTGATGAAACATTTTAAACTCGTACAGAAGAAAACGATTCAAAATTATTTAGTCATATCAACATCAATTCAATATATCTATTCTAAAGTTATGCCCACTAACAGGGCAAAAAATAAAGCTGGCTACTTACGGGTTATAATCCGCTTGTCTGTCCGAGTGACGCGGGTTAAGCAGGAGTTTAATCAAGTATTAATATTTTAATTTTTTATGCTCATAGTTTGAGAAAGTTTTAGGTTAATTGGTTTAATAGATACATTTTCCAGAATGGAAGAATTATTGAAGTTAATGATTCATACTATTTTTGCCTTTTTTTATGTAAAGTCATATAAAATTTTGAATTAAAATTAATCTTTTTACTGTACTAAAAATTTACATTTTTTAATTACTAATGCCAAAAAATTACAAGAGATCAAGATATAGGATTTGGAAAACGTATAACGTATCGTAAGTATTTTCAACTTTCATAATTTTTCGTTCATATTTACCATTAAGCGATAACGACTGAATCGAACGTTAAGTTTGAATTGAAAATCGCTGATTAAAATCATAAACATAGGTTATACTCAACATTCATATAATATTTATCGCTGCTATGCTAAATACCAAAAATATCAAAAATACTGTAAAAGTTCAGTTATTTATGATAATTTTAGTGACTTTGTTTTTAAATTCGATATCGAAAAAATCATGTATCAGAAAAATACTAAATATTTTAAAAAATTCAAAGCACCATTCACTCCGAAGGTCAGAAAATGACAAAACGAAAACTTACATGCCAATATGTGGAGTAGATTCATATGAGGATGATATATTCGGTTGTATACCTGATGTATTTACTGAAGCAAGTAATACAAGTAATGATATTAATGCAACAGAAGTTTATAAACATTTAACAGATGTTAATAAGAATTTAACTGCAGTTGAACATATAAATGAAGATAATAAAAATACAACAGATGTAGACAAACTAGGTGGCTTCGATTATGATTATGATCAGTCAACAAGGATTGCTTATATTTGTAACGGTATAGCTAAATGTAGATACTTGCAAGGAAAAGCTAATGAAACACTACTGCCTTTGGGAGACAAGAAACAAGAGAAGAATAATGAAGAAATATAAAACGTAAAACAAGTTTTTATAAGCATTTAATATTATTACACTCTTTCTAATACCTTTTATTCAGACATTTCATAGTTCAACAAACAGGTATGATTATTTTGCAAAACAAATCTTTGCTAATAAATTTACAACAAGTAAGATGTACAAAAAGTCTTATGAAAAGTTATGTAACATAAGAGGGTGAGAGTATGTAATATGTACTGATCTTAAGGCACATTACTAATAAGATTATGATTAAATACATTGTTGTCAAGTTCAACCATTTTAAAGTGATTTTTATTCATTTTTTTTCCAAAAAGAGATATAAATTCTCAATGATGTTCGCATCATCAACGCTAGTTTATTCTGCTTTTATCTCGGTTGCTCTCAGTTATTACAGACCCCGTCGGACACTTGACAAGGGTAAATCCCCTTTCTTCATACCCCGGGTTTTTACCGTGTGTCCGCGGAAATATGACGCGAGACATGTCGAAGCGATTCGCTCTGACGGATTTAGGAAATATGCTCGAGATGTTGTGTCGATATTGTTTTGAGGGCTGAAAGTAGGCTAGACAATTTGGTTTGTATTATTTAAAAAAATAAATTTGTTATAATATTTTAGGAACTATTTATGCACGAAACACTGTTTAGAATGATTATCCAGACGGTAAGATGCCAACTACATTAAAGGCATAGTCAATCAATTACTAGATTGCGGTCTTATAGTTAAAGTTGTTGTAACTGTCAATAATATTGTATTAATACACCAACAATCATGGAGTTATATTTTGTTTCATAGAATAGCATAGAAGGAAAGTTTAAACTAATGTAAACGTATACGTCTTTCGGCACACGAAACAAATTCAATTTAATTTAATTATTTACGTTATGTTAAACAATTCTACGGTGGCTTAAATTTATGATTATATAGAACAAAGATCAATTTATATATATATAATACGAGCCCGTATTGACATTACAATTGAACTCGTAATTTGCTTACTGATTAATCATTCTACAAATAAATAAATACAAGTTTTAAAAACAAGGCTTTAAAAAGTTAAAAACAATAAAAATATAATCAACAATTTAATTTAAGCTTTAAAACAAACACTGACATATTTTTCCACAATTATATCAGTAGCCTGATTCGCATTGCCATTCCAGCGTAACCGCGCAAAGCATTTTGTTTTCACACAAAATAATGAAATCTTTCATATACGAAACGTAAACAGAACGAAAATTAAACACTACAGTTATAAGCGTGACCAAAACAACGAAATTACAAACCGACGAGAACTGTAGCAGTAAAGTCACAAATGTGATTAGTATGTTGTTTTAATTGCACATTATGGACGCAAAATTCACACTATTACTCGTTATACAATTTTGCTGGATTGAGAGCGTACCGTTGCGAGCTGAGAGGCCAATGATCAGATTGGATTATTTAAAAACTTCTCGTCCTTGGAAAGGGAAGACTTGTAGAGATGGTACTGATAAATGTCTTAAAAATAAAGTATTAAACGATGGGGGAGATGAAGATGGGGAAGAAGAAGAAGAGGAAGAAGAAGTAACTAAAAAAACCGCTAAAACCGCTAAAAATGGTAAAGGTACGACAACTAGTACGCGACCACCTACAGTCGGTTATCGCAAGAGGACAACCCCGGAGTCTGCCAATGAAGAAGATGTTTCAAAAGACATGGAAAGATGTGCGCACGTAGCTAAATGTGAAGTCAATAAATGGAAATTATAGTCAGTAGCGGTAGTATATATCATTAAAAACGAAAAAACAACTGTGTAAAAGCGAATAACAGTGACATAAATTAATTTTCAATAGACACTAAAAAAATAACGATATAACGTCATATAAAAACGTTCAAAAATAGAAGGATCAAAAAACATCGTATTTCCTCATATCATCAATAGCTATTTGTAACACATATTTGCACATTAGCGTTAATTTCGATAGCTTTTAATTAGATTGAAAGTATTCCTGTGTTCCAGCGGATATTGCCGTTTTGTTTGCGGTTTGGTGACGCACGCAAACGGCATCACTTACATGCTCTGGATTAATTGAATTAGACGATATGATTAATAGTGGTTACATGCATTTATTATGTACCCTCAGTCTCATTTACCTATCTAAGGGATTGTAGAATTTGTCATATAATTTCTTAACGCAGTGCATAAATATGAAATGATTAAAAAGCGTGATCTAATGAATAATGCCTACCATCAGAATTTATTTTTCAAATCCATTCAAAAGTATCAAATTAGCAGTTTTAACAAACTTTTCCACTTTATATTAAAAGTTAAGTATACAGTATAAATATGAATCCGTTCGGTCTTCAAGTTTCCTTATTGTTGATCTATCTCAAACGAAGAGCTCATCATGACTATCAGATGAAGATGAAATAATGTAAAAAAATTAACCTTCCCTAATGCAACACAAGATATTTATTGTTAATTAAAATCCTTCTCATAATACTGATACTCCTTTTATCAATCAAGCGAGAGTGTAGTGGGAGAAAATTACAATAGACGCATTTAAAAAGATTTTAAACAAATTAAAGAGTTTCATGCAATAACTTAATTATGATGTTCAAAGATATGAAGTAACTATTAACAGCGGAGGACCATTCCAAACGGAGGAATACTTCAATATAAGTAAAATAAGATGGAAATTCAATAATTAAAGTTTAATTTTAGAAGGTAGTTGATGAAAAACCAACATATTTGAGTCGAACATTTTTTGATATCCTTTTTACAGTTAAATATGGAAGTATATACAAGCTTTATTATTCATAATGGCGCGCCATTTCGCACATTAGAGAAAATGCCGCAATTTAATTCACATAAAATTATGACATCACACACTAATAATGCTCGAAATGTACATTAATAACCAAATATCTCTAATTTAACTGCGGTTTGCCCGACCTGTTCAAACACGTACGATATTATATCGGATTTGATAATATCCACTATTTATTATTCAAATTATGATTGTTTAGATGATGGAGATAGTACATTTTTAATGTTCAATGTTACTCTGTAACGGTTTATGTAAATATCTGTGTAATGGAGCGGCTTATTGAGTAGATCACGAACATCAATTCCATTGTAGAAAATTTTTAATATATTGGAATACTCTTCAAACAACTAAATTTCATGAATTCATCTAATACTATAATATGATGAATCCTTTTGAGTCTTAATGTAATGTTAAGGATACGAATGTCTTTCGAAGACAGCCTTCCGAATCGGTGTTAAATAAAAAAAATATTAAATATGTAAATGTATATGATGTTCTAAAAGGGCCTCGAAAGAGGCCAATTTGGAAAATAAACGTTTTGACTTTGACTTTGAAAGAAGCAGAGAATAGATATCGGTAAGGAACATAGCCTCAGAGACTTATGATATCTTGCAGGCCTTCGTAATTTTTCCGATACCAGCTTACCTCAATATGAGAAAAATTAAGGTATCAGAGTCAAAAATTTAACAGTTTCTCTCTAAAGTGGTATATTCAGTGTTCGACGCGTGAACCCACCGGTCTTATTTGATTTCCATTCGATTGGCTTGCACCAGGGAATAGAGTGCGCCTGTGTTTGTCTATTCTGCACGTTGATATACAAAACAACAAATAGTATTGTATAGTCCATCCCTAAAATTCTAGAATCGTCTCTTAAGTATGCTCTGTGATTGCATAAATGTGTTTAGAGCACGTTTAGCCGTTTGGGTGCCGTCCCATCTGATTATGGAGGTAAGGGAATAGAGAATGCCCACACTTGTGCACTGTAATATTTTCTGCACAGTTTGTCACCGAATTGTAAATGAATTTGTGTGATCGGATTACAATCAGGAGCTACATAGAGAAAAGAGTCAAAATTTTATTATTATGACTTTTTTGAGTAAAATATTTAGCAAAAGTAGGTTCTGCTTTCTCTATATCGGATTGATGCACCAAGGGACAATGATATTACTTACATGCTTGTAATCCTACGCAATAGTCTTTGTGGCTAAAATTCATTCAGTTATGATATTTCGACCGGGACGACCCAAGTGGAGCAATGGATACAGCAATGGTCTAGAGCGCCGTAGGGTGTGTGCGTGTGGTAATTTTTTAAATTATGGTAATTTTCTACTGTCTGGGTGTTAATTTATTTATGTGTTTACAAAAAAAGTATGTTTTAGTAAGTCTTCCAGTTATCTAGTTTCTATAGAACAAACTTTGATTAGTTTGGGTCTAGATGGCGTTGTATTAAATGCCCAGAAACATTTATTTATGAAATAAAAAACAATTCCCCTATAAAATTTTTCCTGATATTTAGCAAATAAGGAAAGAAATTGAATATTCTACAAAATAGATCCACAAAAACGCTTGAGACAGATCATTTTTATTTCACTTTTGTTTGTGAAATGTGTCTCAGATATTAAAGTGATCACTTAACGGAATGACGGTACAACTGCCTGCATTTTATCTTCGTCTCATCTTTTATCTTTGCGAAGTGTTTGGGTTCCGTTGCCATGGTGACGGTTGGAATAATATTTCAGTGGTTGATGATGTTTTGCAATTGTTTTGCTGATTGGTGTTGTAGATAATAAAAGTTCGTAATTTATTTTGATATCCAAAGGTGATATTTCTTTTAATATTTGACATGTGAGTTATAGACAAAATATATTTACGTATCAATTATATTATACATATATAGATATGTTACTACCACGACAATTTTGAGATTTCAAAAGGAGCCATGTATATCCACACTTCCTTGGTTACGTACCGATTGTTGACAGAACTTTACATAGCAACAGTGGCTTGGTTACGACAGAAAGCTATAAAATAAAATAAACCTTCGCGTAGAAAATGCATGAACCATTCTGCAAATAAAAATAAAAAACGAAAAATAATCATATCATAAGTAAGCACTCGAAAATAAGAGCTTTTTTAATATTACTGATATGTATTAATGCTAAAAAGGGTGAACTATTAAACTATTAAATGAATCATAGCAAATAAACATAACGTATAAAATGTATATTGGAAATCTGGGTAAGAGAAAAGTCGCTAGTTCAAAATAAGTTTAAATACAGCAAACACGGTGGCATCCCGTTTCACGCGGCACGCACGCAAAGCGTCACATAAATTGGTTACTTTGTCGTATATTTACCCAATTTGAATGGTGCAGCTCAAGTTTGTCGTGAGTTGATTCTGCACGTTACTGCTAGTTCAAGTGTTACTGTGTCCTGTGGGACAAAATGTTGGCGATGTTCTTTAATTTGATAATTCATTTTTCACACCATAATTCAGAATGCAAATTAGCTCACACTTTACATAATCTATATAAAACTCGAAGGTGACTGACTGCCATAGTGATCTATCAACGCATAGCCCAAACCGCTGTTCAGATCGGGCTAAAATTTTGTTTGTAGATATTATGACGTAGACATCCGCTAAGAAAGGATTTTGATCAAATGCACAAAAACGGGAAAAACAGATAGTTATATAGTTAACAATACTTAGCAAATGAATGAATAAATTAACAACAATCTGCTTACTCAGTAAAATGTTAATAACGATAAAAATAACATAACCTACAAACAAGATAACTTGTGCCCTAATGATATATTACATTTTGGGCTCTGTTGATATATAACTAAATTACAAAGTATTGTTCGACATGTTTATTGTTTATATTTTGTATTAAGAGCTTAAATATAATAAATTGAAATTTTGTTCAATAATTGTGAAGATCGTCGCGTTTTTGTTTATATTTCTTGATAATACGAAGTATAAATTAAAAGAAAAGGATACTTGAAGATTCAATGGTGGAGCTAAAAAGCGCTACCTCTCGTAAATTACAGTAGCTAGCTTCACGTCGCAAAGCCAAGTTTTATTGTAACTTACAAGTCAATCGCGAACACTAACGCATAACATAACACACTTATGCAACTTGAATGCTTTGAGCTACTAATACACGACGTATTGTCACAAACCTTGGGTAACTTTGTGCTTAGATAAGCTAGTGTTTGCTTAAGTGAGAATAAGTTAATTAAATTCGTGTAGATATTTATTTATTACTGTGATTATGTGGAAACAAATAAAATGTCATTTAAACTGGCCAAGTGCGAGTCGCACTCGCCTCAAAGGGCTCTGTACCATCATCATAGATAATTTTTTATTTTAAATATTCGTTGTTACAACGGCGAATAGGGATTATTTGTGAATTTCAGTTTTTTAGCTATCACGGCTTATACCGGAATTCCTCTGCTATTCTGTTCATTTCTCTTACAATTTCTCATCATTAAGGGATGGACCCATAGGAGAAGAGGAGACATATGTTCATGGGCTGCAGCCTTAACATCAGATCAGAAAAAATGTGCTGAGACCTATGCTAGCTATATTTTACTAAATTCGGCTATAAAGAGATGTTACCTTAAAGTAATTTCCAATAGAAAAACTCTCCGTTATTTATCCTACGACCGCGGTATAGCTAATTTGATAATATAAAAGGAAAATTGAAGCGATACGATGAAAACATTCCCGTCACCCTCCTGATAACGGTGCAATAACAATGAATATTGATTACTTGTGAATTCCAACATCGAATATTTCGGACGTTTACATTTAACATACATTTAGGAACTGACTTTATACCCGTGACTTCGATTGTTTTGTATGTAATAGCTGGTAAGAGGAGCATGCGGTTCACTTGATGTTAGGTGACTGACCGCAGTCCATGAACATCTACAATATCAAAGTGATGCAGATGCTTTGCCGGCTTGAAGTAAGGGAAGGGGATAGGGAGAGGATTAATGATGGGAAATTGGGAAAGGAGTAGAAGAGGATTGGAGAGGAATGGGATGGGAATACAGGCCTCCGGTTACCCGCTCACCGTACGGAACACAGTGCAATACTGTGTCATGCCTAGGAGGGTGGTACTTACATTATGCTTATAATAATGCTCAGCTCTCACTTTTCTATTGTGTTCTTTTTTTAACGATATTTCTAGAAAAAACTTAAGTAAATGTATATATCCCGTTGACTATTAATTTGAACTCATTAGTATTTTAAGACCCATGCAACGATATCCCGTTTACTTATGTGTCAGCGAATTTTAACACATGGATTGAGAACCTCCCCTATTAATCACTTAAAATTTAGCCTATCTATTTCAATCTTCATTTAATAAATTAATATCTGAACAATATCTCCAGTATTTTTACGCAATTGACGCACATTCAAATTATTTTAATATACTCGTATATATAGAATTAATAACCCTAGAAACATAACATGCTCCTAAGAGGCCAAAATAAATATATTGCTGTTTTTACTTATTACGCGCTAGTTACGCCTATGGGCCCCTAATGAAACTTTGAATCTGCCGTTTACTCTCACTCTCATACATTCCATTAGTATGACGTAATTTTAAGTGTTCATTATATTTCATTTTGTTTTATATTCATTCCCATTCATTCATCCTCCCTCATTCTTATATACCGGATACATCGAACAAGACCTAGTTGTAAATTAGGATTAGTTTCTTTATATTGAAATTATTCAGTTTTTTTTTGGGGATTTTGGGCAATGTGTTTAAGTATCGACTGACATTAATACATATTTTTTATTATATACTATCGAAACATGTAAAATCAAAACAGACCGTATCACAGTAAAAGTAAACCTGGAATTATAAACTTTTACAAAGTTTTTTCTACAAAACGTTCACCGAGCTAACAGATTGGTGCTCGAATTGTTTTTACCGCAGAGAATAAAAGCCGGTAAATAAAGGAAGGAATACCTAGGTATTGTTGTACGAGATAGCACTGGCTTTTGGATTTATTTCGACAAAGTGTGTGATCGTGATTGCCAATATTTTGACGTTCATGCAATGTTTCTTATGTAATGATTTCATTTTTTTTCATTTTTCCAAATAGATTTTTTTTAATTATTCACAATTAATTTTACATCCCTTTTTCAAAGAGCACCAACCATTTTCCTCATAGTGTTGTAATTGACATTTTACATTGTGTTCTTCGAAGTAAATATTTTTTTCTTTCTTTCTTAATGTATACTAATTATAATATACTAATATAAACTAGCATTATCCAAGAAGAGGTGGTGTGACATTTTTTACGACTGAAAAAGCGTATATCATCACCTACCTGTTTATATCAACTACATATTTATATTAAAAGACCTATCCAATGACATCTCATCTCATGATATATTCGTGAATTCACTTTCTTATTCCCCGATGACATTAAAGCCCCCTCTAAAAAGAGTTTCTTTCTAATAAAATGTAGCCTATAAGTTGCACCTCATATTAGTCTATCACGAAATTAAATTTTGCCAAAATCTGCCCAGTGGATTTACGTGGTACACACATACAAACAGACAAGTCTAGTGGTTGCATTTTAGACTACAGATCGACGATTAAAGAATCTTGTGTTTGAAACCTAAATGGGGTCAAAAAAGTATTGGGTTTTTGTAACAAACTCTTAATAACAGCTCTAGGTCTGAACACACTTGGCAGTGTTGCTTCACCTTCATGCCTCGGTGAGCACGTAAAGTTTTCTGCACCTGGTCTCACCCCATTCACAAAGGATTCTCATCCCATCGAGTTATAGAGAGAAAAAAATAGATTAAAGAAATAGTTCAATACCTAGTCTTCATTGGCTATCGTAAAAAGAAACACGACTACTCGCGACTGAAGTAGATCTAATCTTTGTATAAAGACGAACATCTGTAAGTTCATAGTTCATAGTGTAAGTTTTTACCTACATGTATTAACTTAGTTCCATACCTACATGTAAGTTTTTACCTACATGTATTAACTTAGTTCCATACCTACATGTAAGTTTTACCTACATGTATTAACTTAGTTCCATACCTACATGTAAGTGTTTACCTACATGTATTAACTTAGTTCCATATCTACATGTAAGTTTTTACCTACATGTATTAACTTAGTTCCATACCTACATGTAAGCTTTTACCTATGTGTATTAACCTGTATTGGTACACATTGGTAGAACAAACAAAACTCGGGACTATGATCCCGGCGCGGCGAAGTTTAAGCCCTTCCCGATTGCGATAATCCCTCAGCGATTGCCACTCATTTATTGTCTCATAAAAGGGGAGGATTCATTGACGAGAGTTGCGATTTTTTTCTACAATCTTAACTCTATAGTTCTCAATTAAACCATGATCTATATGAACGATTCATGATCGATCTACAAACTGTATGGAAGATAACCTCAATTGTAATATAAGCAATGGAATAAATATCGGAATATGTATTAATTAACAATCCGTTGTCCGCTTATTAAGCATCAATTTCTTTTAAAGATGTTTTAAGCTAGTTTGTTCTGTCAAATAACATCAGTAGGGATGTTTACTTACCATCTAAGCCTCGAAATCCCGAAACTTTAATACCCTCTTTGTATCTCTATCTTTGTTCGCTTTCCTGTTATATCTATATCTTTTGTTAACACAGGTGTTTCGCTCCGAGCTAGACCTCGCGTTGTAATGTATAAATCAAGGCCTTTCATTCCACCATAATGATACCACACTCGACTATTCAGAAAATCGCCTATTTCAACCCCCCCCCTCCTCCCCCTTATTCCCTTTTCCTTCGTTATCCCCTACTGATTTCGCACAAGATCGGAAAAAGAATACTCAAGTTATCCTCGGACAAACGTTTTCATACTTTCATATAAACATACAATCACCAGGTCATCTCGACTCGGTCGAAAACTTGCCTGAATATGTCCTCATTCTTGCCACCTCACGCAGACCTATAAAATGAGTAATTAAGTCAACTTGCAGTTAACGAGTCATTATTTATCACTGTTGCTTATTACAACATTAAATACAAGTATTGAACCAAGTTTTGTGAAGAAAAGTTCATGAAGTATTTCCCTCACTGTGGCCTCGGGCTTAGCTCACGCGGGAATAGGCCGGTAAAGTGGGTAAACAAGTCGGCAACTTGCAGTTAACGAGTCACGCTTACGGGCCGTTTCATTGTTTATCACTATTGCTTTTATTAATAACGCTTCACTTCTCAAAGGTAAAACTGCAATATTCATAATGAATTAGAGATACACCTTTATAATGTATCATTGAATACGGTATATTGATTTAGTATTCGGTATGCCGTGTATTCGATATCTTTTTCACTATTTGCATTTAGCTAAGTACGAGTATATTTGGTTTGAGCATTAATTTATTGAAATTCAATGAAATGAAAACACTTTATTGCTTATAAAAAGTACATAATAAAAAAAAAACTAGAATACAGAACAAGAAAAAGGCGGTCTTATCGCTCGGTAGCGATCTCTACCAGACCTTTATTTAATAGCTATAAGAAGTAGGTCATACGTTATATTATTTATCTAGATTCTAGACAATGGTACTTATTGGCACTATTTAATACTTTTATGTGAAGCTAAGGTTATCTTTTTTATTAACAAGTATATTTCTTAATTTCTAGTGATATTAAATGCACCTTTATTTTCCACTATTCTCAAAATGGGGGGTAAATTTGAAAAGTGTTGTATGAACCATCAACCTGACTTTTAAATACCTATCCAACGATACCACACACATCAGGCCCAGGCAAGAAAATTTCCATCATCCTCACTT
Organism: Phoebis sennae; assembly: GCA_001586405.1. NCBI lineage: Eukaryota > Metazoa > Arthropoda > Insecta > Lepidoptera > Pieridae > Phoebis > Phoebis sennae. The sequence goes on along the minus strand of LQNK01000215.1, from coordinate 251,172 downwards.
AAATGTTAAAGATAAAATGGGACTACCGTGCTACTACCACTATTCTCTATTATTTTACCAATTTTAATTTAGTTTAACATTCATGAAAATCGAATGGCAAATGACTAAGTAGTAGAGACTACTATTATTTCAAAAATAACAGTCTCCGTTTTTGATCGTTTGGTCGAATACGCTTGAAAAAATTATTCTATGAATAATTTACAAAACAAACGAAGAACGATTGCATACAAATATAACGTAACTATCATAAAACACTTACATCGAACACACACTTTGATGCCTGAAGTAAAATTTAACATTGTCCTGCATTACTTCAAACTCAAAGACAAAGTCTGAAAATTCGTTGCAACTTTCTGATCTGGCTTTACGAAGATTTTATTTATTAAGCGGCCTTCCGAGACGCTCACAAAGGGGATAGGAACAAGGATTCGATATTCTGCATCTATATTAAATGTATGCTTCTTTCTTGGTGAATATTGGATGTAAATGATATCAATTGTAGTACATAGTAGTTTGTTTATAACATTTATTCTATACGTTTCGCAGAATTTTATATTATGTAGAAATAGTTTCATTAAAATATTCAGGGACATTGAACACTACGCCATCTAGTGCAAAAATAAGCAAAGCTTGTACTATGAAACTAGGTAACTGATAGACAAACTAAAACATAACATAATTTACATATATATTTTTGAAAATAAATGTTCAACCCATCATAATTTTCTACTCGTGGAGATCGAAGCCACACTCTCTGGCGCAATAGATCATTGTTATATCCACAAGTTAAATATGTAAATTTTTCTTGATAATTCACATACATAAGTCCATACCAATAATGGTTATTACGATTTTCCCTTAATAAAAATTATTTGCCCATACTAACTATTTCAATGAGAGAAATAGCAAAAGCGTATGCAAATCAAACGCTGAACACCGTCCATAGACTCGTAATCCATAAGTAATTCTAGATACAAGAACGCTACTAACCCCTCGTAAAAACACAGTTGTCGCAACAAAATCACCACAATTTCCAGTCCCAACAATCCACAAACACCTAGTATTAATTAAGCAACTGGCAAACTTTCCATTATCACGTCGGATAATTAGAAAGTTTCGCGCCTAGGTATCACTTGGCGAGGCGAAATTACCGCGATCCAATTAAAATAATCCTTGAGTCGTGCAAAGCGAATTAAGTTAAATAATTAGCGGAGGGCAACGTGCATGATTGACAAACTGAGCAGTCGTCCTAATTAGTTATGTGAATACGTTCGCTGCATACCTCTTACACCGTGTTGTAACATAAGGTGAAAAGAATAGCATATTCTGGCGTGTTCGGAGAAGATATTAGGCGTGTATTTTTTTGAAAATGTTTTATATAGTGTGATGTCCTACAAACTCTATATATTAATAATGTTAATATGTTTGTTGCTTGCTACTACTGATAAATTGTAGAAATATATTACCTTGTCATATATTCGATAGATTGTATTAAGACTTCTTGTGATTTATTTTGATTTATTTTGAATTTTCGAAACCGGTTGTAATTAAATTAAATTTACTAATAAATAGGTAAAATAGTATAAAAAGTCTTTAATTCAATACCATAACTTGATCAACGAGGGAATTATACATATAAAAAGGGAATATCAATTAAAGGCTTTGATATTTGGGATAACACTTATAAATATTACAACATAAAGTCATCTATTGCCTTTTCAATGCTTATCATCATTTATATACATCATTTATATACTTATCATCATTTATATACATCATTTATATACTTATCATCATTTCTATACACTAAAGTTTTTCCTCTGTGGAGCACTGTGAGACGCTGCTGTAATGCTAAAGCCTTTCTTTTGTCGAGCCCCGTGAAACTGCTATGATTTCACTAATAAGTTGAGCAGTAGCCCACAAATTACATCATCTTAACATCTTGACTCACCAACAGAAACAACTGATGAAAGTTATTTATTTATTTATTTATTGAACAACCAACAAAGGACACACATTACATTACATATATTAACTTACATTACTACAGAATGGTGCACCTTTAATTATAGGAAGTTACAACATTTACAATAATGGTATTTTTATTTTTATGAACAATGTTATGAGTAAAAACAAATTATATAACAGTTCGGTGTAACAGTGAGCCCGCAACGTGCGCTACCGTGGCACGTTACATACAAGGTTGCCGACACAAATCGCTCGCTTTGTACGCGAGTGCACTGAGCTACGTATTCACATGATTCGTCTAACGGAACGAAGTTGAGAATATACGTCTTAGCTGTGATAAAGGATGTTTTTATATGACTATAAAATTTGTTAATAAATCAATTATAATAGACAGACTAAATCTAAATATTAAAGACATACAGGCAGTGCATAAGATACAAAATAGAACTAGTGGCTCACTCCGAGCTAGGCCTCGCGTTGTAATGTATAAATGAAGACTTTACATTTGACACCAAATTCGGCTATATTCACATGAAAATCGTCTATTTCACTCCCACTCCCCTCCTATCTTCATGACCGGGGGGGTAATGAAGTTAACTATAATCAATCATATACGATTCTATTTCTCAATTTTGACGTGCCCTAATATTTTTTGTATACCGAAATTTGGTAATTCACTTGATGTTAAATGCCCATCGTTACAATATGTACACATTACGACCTGTTCCTCACGGCTTCCCTCTCGTAGCATAATATTATATAGCCTATGCTCATCACTACATAGTATAAAACAAAGTCGCTTTTTCTGTCATGTGTCATGTTGTATGTCCCTATGAACGCTCAAATCTTTAAAACTACGCAACGGATTTTGATGCGGTTTTTTTTAATAGATAGAGTAACTCATGAGGAAGGTTTTTATGTATAATATCATCCATTAAATAGTGGACAAATACTGTTATTTTTGAGGTTTCTAATGTGATGTCGCAAATAATTACATTTTTTCCGCTTACATTGCAAACGCAGGCTGAATCCTACGAGATTTATCAAAATAATATACTAAGTATTGTACACAATGAAAAGGTCTACAGAAAACTCCGCGATAGTATATCAGCATTGCACCCGTGCAAAGCCGGGGCGGGTCGCTAGTCAGACAATATAGGATTCTAATGGTAAATGAATTTTCAAATCAGTCCAGAAGATATCAAAACTGTCATAGACTTTTGACAACTACAGAATGAAAAAGAATTAGTAACGAAAGGTGATGAAAAAAGTGTTCTTTTGCTCTCTAAAAACCGAATTCCCAACAAAGAAAACTATCAAAAATGTGAACTAAGAAATTTTGCAGCTGATTCTGAAAATATAACAGACCAAATTACTTTAATTTATCACAAAAGATAGACTGAATTCTACCTTGGATAGTTGAGTGAGCCAACCGCACTAACTCAGTGGGTTCCAGTCTGCAGTAATCAGACGGCTGCTAGACTGTGGTTTATCAAACCTGTCTTAGTTAGAACTTTAGTTAGATATTGGTTCTATTGTTAAGTATATAAAATACTGTGCCCCGTGGTACCTGTGTATATTTCCTGTTCCCGTAAGATTACTGATATAAAAAATATTTTATTTGCGTTCTCAGCTCTCAAACTATCTTTGTATAAAATTTCACTGAAATCGTTTAAATGGCTTAGGCATAAAAAAGAGAGAAACAGAATAAGAGAGTTCCTTTCTCATATATAATATTAGGTGAGAAGTAGGAACTATCTAAATTATTATATACAAGTAATAACACATGAAAACACATTTCATTTCACTATTTTTTGTCCTAGCTGATCCATGTTGCTTCGCTTTCGTTACATTACACAACCTTCTTCCATCGAGTATAGCTGGACCAAATCATTTAGTAATGTAACAAAGCAATTCTGGCGAAAACATTATAAATTTAAAGACAAACAGACGACGATGATACTAACTAGAAAACAATCACAACCTTTTCTTTCGGCATTTTTATTTTAATTGTTCTACTAGCAACCGAGTTTTTTGGATGGATGGATTTGATGGATGTATGGGCTATAATATATATAATATGCCATGGGAGCGAAGCCACGCGGGGCAGCTAGTATTAAATAAAATACTTTTTAAAGGATTTTAAACGCGGTTATACATTCGCTGTAAAATGTGTGTGTGTGTTCGCTCGCTGTAAAGTGTTCGAGCGTGGTCACGGGTGACTAATATACAACAGGTGACAATATTCATAGTAGATCAATAAGGTCTATAATTGCTACACAGCACTAAAAAAACTCTATTATCTAGAATATATAAAACTACTTCTCAATACTCGTCGAGTTCCAATATTTTGTGTAGCGAAAGTTTTACAAAGGATGATTTACTCGGAATCGCTTGATAAACAGTTCCGAAGTTCGAGTCTCCGACGATTAACTTTTGGTTCAATTTGTTCGGATACAAGTATTATGATAAATAAAGCACGTATTTTTCTAGAAAATCGATGTCTTATGGACGCATCATAATTTATGGAATTATAAATGTTTGTGTTTCTACTAAGTGCATCAAAGGATTTTTTATACGTTCATTGAATTAATATGCTTTAGTAATAATATAGTGCTTCTCGATTGGTCGATGTAACATCGTTCTTTAAATGCATATAACATGCTACATACATACATATATACAGCTTTAGAGTTCAAATATGTATTTAGTAAAAAGTAAGAAGCAGTAAAAAGCAAATTCTTCTCGGGTTTCTATTTCTTATTTAAAAATAGTAGCAGATATCATAGTTATCAAATTTACAATACAAACCATACAGTGTTCGAACACCGGCAAATTCCAGACCAGGGCTACTATTGAGATATTTTTTTCTCTCCACCCGAGAATCGAACCCGAGATCCTTTGATCAGAAGTTAAAAACACCAACGAGGCTGGCTTAACCAATAAGAACTCTAACGAGAAACAAATCTAATAACGAAGAAATCTCTCTAACTATGCTCTGTATTACTTGCCTTTATTCAAAACATCCGACAAATGAAGAAACAGGTTAATTCTTAAGATAAACAATACCCCGACAGCGTCAGTTCATATAACCAATGGGAATAATTCCAATGAGTAATGTTCTGTCACCTGTCTTCCGCCGTAAGCCGCGAGTTCTTGTAAATAATATTAGATTATAATTTACAATTCGCGGATCTTGGAAATGTGCTATTTCTGTTTGTTTGTGATGTACTGGTTAAGCCTCTTTGCGTGAGTATAACATTTTGCAACAATTCTACTAATATTATGGAATGTGTGCATGTTTGTTTCTCTTCCACGCCAAAACTAACGAATGGATTTAGATGAGACTTTATAGGAATAAAGCTTATTTAACACAATAACATAAAGGCTATGAATTTTATTTTTATTTTATTTTATTTTATTGGTTTCCATACAACTTATACACTTAAACAGAAGTAGAAAAAAATTAAGTACAATATATAGAATTCTATGTATAAGTCTATAACATGGATACACAAAATTATAAGTGTGAACAGTAAGCAGTTACTTTTTATATAAATAATGACATCAGCAACTTAGAGAGAAGGACTTATGTTACTAAATAATATAATTCAGGTGCTACGCAGAGCAGTTAGTACTAAGCGTCGAAAACTGGTGAGACTGTATGAAAATATGTCAATAGAATCATTTTCATTAACAACTGCATGATATAATCGGCACAACCTGTAAACCGGGTCATTAAATGACGTACATAGGCGAGTAACGGGTATATAAAAGGTCTTAGTGCTTCTAGTAATACGAGCATTACAATTCAACGAAAATCTGCAAAGCATATCAGTGTGAATTTGGTGATTGATAATTTTAAACAAATATGTTAAATCAATAAATTTACGGCGAATTTCAAGTGAATCCAGATTAAAATATTGAAGTCGAGTTTCATAGGTGGGTAATGAAGTCCTAAGATGTTCGCGATTGCATAAAGAACGTAAAAATCGTTTCTGTACTGATTCGAGCTTGTCAATGTGACTTTTATAAAATGGACACCATACAGGAGAGCCATATTCGAGAATACTACGGACCAGAGATTTATACAAAATTAGAACGCTACTTTTATTTTTGAAGGATTTGGACATACGTAGTATAAAGCCTAGATTTTGATTAGCTTTTTTAACAGTCGATTCAATATGATCAATAAATGATAATTTTTTATCAAAGATCACACCTAGATCGCGAATAGCTTCTTTACGAGTGAGTATAAAGTTTGAAATTTGATAGGAGAAGTTAATACTAGTCACTTTGTTGGTAAATGTCATAGCGTAGCACTTAGCAATGTTTAATTTCATTAAATTACTACGACACCAAGTATCAAGGGCAATTAAATCATTTTGGAGAAACTGACAATCGGCAATACTATCGACTCTTCTGAATAGCTTCAGATCATCCGCATAAAGTATACATTTACTGGATATATCAAAACATAATGGTGCATCATTTATGAAAACGGCGAATAGCAGAGGACCCAGATGGGATCCTTGGGGCACACCGGATGGAACAGAAAAGGGTTGAGAAAGATAACCATTAAGAGCAACTATTTGAGTACGGTTTTTGACATACGAGATGATCCAACGCAGTAAATTTCCGTGTATACCACAGACCATTAGCTTTTTAATTAGAAGCTCTAGGTTGACTTTATCAAAAGCCTTCTGAAAGTCTGTGTAAATGACATCTACTTGTCCCTTATTGTCCATAGTCTCTAAGAGGTAGTCGACGTATTCAGTTAAGTTTGAAATCGTTGATCTATGTGATACAAATCCGTGTTGTTCAGAAACAAGTAAAGGTTTAAGAAAGTTATAGATTTGATTGTAAATGACCCGTTCAAATAATTTAGCAAAGCAATTAAGTATGCAAATAGGTCTATAGTTACAACATTCTGATTTATCCCCCGATTTAAATATTGGAATCACGTGTGCAATTTTCCACTTGTTAGGAAAAGTGCCTGTTGACATAGATTTGTTAAAAATTAAATAAAGTGGTAAAGTGAGCTCTATACAACTCACTGCTAAAATATACCGTTAACTTAAAATCAAAGGTTTATTTATTCATTTATTTTAGAAGCATTTTGAGGTTTGACGTCATATTTTTTTTTGTCTATCACCAATGTGCAAAATATAAAGAATGAAGCAGCAGTTTTATATAGCAGCGGTGATAAAAATTATACATGGAAAACATTAATCTGGCTGAATATGGCAAAAAAAACAAATTTTTCGCGGAAATTGTCAATTTTTCCTTTCCTGTATACACTTATGGACATTTTGTGAGTTATTATTAGTTTTTTTTTTATTATTCAGAAAAAGGTTTTTTAATGTTAGTAATATTTTCATTTAAACTCACATCTCACATGAGAGAGATTATTATAGAAGTGTTTACCATTTTTTGCAATTACTTAAAAAAACTTTCATTACAAGTCTAAACTAAATGAAAACTACTTTAGTTGTAACACCATTGTCCTACGCTATACGAAAATTCTTAAAATCGAATTAATCATTAACAACATTTTACGTTAACCCCGTTAAATTTTAATCCAAAAAATGTCATAACCGCCCACAAATTATTCCCAATTACGACAAAAGATCGCATGCAGCCCCGTTGACACCTGGTGTTAATTTCCCTGGGGACGGGTAAATTTTACCCCCATCCACAGAAAGTGTTAACTTGCAAGTTTTCACACTTATTAGTTTGAATTACATCGTTATAGAAACTTTTGATTAGTGAATATATGATAAAACAATATTTGTCAGACATTTAATACGGTAGTCCAAAACCACAGCACAGTTCAATGCTGCAACAGAAAAATATTTTATAATAAAATACTTCTAATGTAAAGATACTTTTTCCGCTTCTATATTTTATGTCTTAGGTTAAGTCAGTTTATTAAGTTTGCGGTTGTATATGTGATGGTGTAAGTACTGAATATGTATTCGTTTTTAAAAGATCGAAGATGTCGAAGGAGTTTTCCCAGAATCATAAGAGAGGAAGCGACTTGTTATCTATCTAAAATCTTAACAGGTGTGAAAAAAAAGCTTAACATATTCAAAATCGCAGTCAAAATCAAAAAGTTTATTTTCCAAATTAGCTTGTTTCGCTTTTAGAACGTCATATACATTTACATAATTAATACTTTTGTATTTACTACTGATTCGGAAGGATGTCTCTACAGAGATGAACCGGCAAAAAACTCGAGTAGTTGCTCTTTTCACAACGCTTTAGTACAATGAAGAATGAAATATATAACACAAAAAAGAAGTTGTGGCGTTTAAAATGAAAGCTAAAAGGACATCAATAAATACATCGCAACTAAAATTATTCCAAAAGTTATTTTATCATGCAATTGAAGATAAAACGTGCCGCGCCATGCATTTCAATTCAAATTTAACAAATTTAAATGTTGGAAGTTTCGACTGCACCGAAATGTTTTCTTAATTTGTAACAAACTATGTAATGTGCATGCCAGCTGCAGGTTGCGATTAAATGCAGTTAGCTGTTATTCATACTGAATAAACTTTGTTGTGATATTTTTGTTTGATTCGCGTCTGGTTCGTTAAAGGGGTGAAACATCGCTTGAAGGCATAGGGATCCTGTTATTAATTTGTTACAATATAAGAGGTAACAAAATTATAACATACATTTCACAAAAAAGTGTATTTTTGTTCAAATTAAATCCATTTATTTTTGCAAATTGGCTTTTTCAAAGCTCTTTTGAAACTTTTTATTTAATTATTTAATTATTTTATTGGCCGCTTGAAGCCGTCTCAGTGTCGAGATGGCCGGGCGATTGTATATTTATATGTAAGTATGAAAAATTTTGTTCTAAGGTATCTTAGTCATGTGCTAGTGCCTTGCTACTAGACTGTCCTCATTCATCATATATCCGGCTTCTGTGCCTATGATTTTTTATTTCTTTTGCTTTTTCTACACCTAAGGTTGCCTGGCAGAAAAGGCTGTTAAGTGAGAAGACCGCCTAAGTGTACAATTACTTTTTATTATAGCATAGTACTTTGTATCTTTGTTCTGTTATTTATTATACAAATCAAGAGTTAAAATGAAAAAAATGAAATGTCTTTCGAAGCAAATATGATCTGATGAATTTAAGGTTAATGTGTGTAAATAGAAGTGTGTTCCATCCCCGACCACTTTCCACCTGATGAAACTATGGTTAAACACTTCTTTATTGCGGTATAAAAAATTATCCTTACGTAAGTGACATTAATGAAAAGCAATTTTTTAAATATGATAGGAACACCTTCATTGATACTTTGTAAAGAAAATACAGTCCAAGTTGAAATTAATTCATACACATATTACAGACATCATGAATTACATTTTACATACAAATATTACAAAGGACTAGTCACAATATAGCACAAAGTTTAACAGAACAATGTATTAAGTTGTAATGCGTAATACGGGACTCATATAAAATTCCTACAGTGCTACGTGGCTTGAGTATTAATTCTATGAGTTACATACTGGTTCTGATCCATATTTATCGTGCTTGAAAGAATTTGTTTCATTCAAATTGCTTAATTTCGTTTGGAAAAGAGATACGTAGATAGTATATATACATAGATACTATCTATATCTATATATACTGTTTATTTTTTACCAGTTTAATATAATAAAAAAATATTATACAATTTAATTAGAACAAGGTAAAAATTGGAGACCTTGTCGCTTTAGGCGATCTCTTCCAGGCAACCACCAGGTGAGGATTTGCAGAAAAATTGTTCGTTTGCTTGTTTGGTTAAATTTAAAATGAATAGTTTGGAAGATTAGAGAGAAAGAAAGAAAAACATTTATTCCAAGAACACACTAAAATAAAAGGTGTAGGGTAATGTGACTGGCAAAGGGTGTCCACGCACAAACTCTTCCGTTTCCGCAAATAAAATTTTGACACAATGTATTATTCAAAAATGTTTGAAATATTGTCACCCGATTCGCAATGTGTAGTTCATAGGTGACAATGTACAGAATAAAAGTAAACTTTTATCCCAAGATTTTATTCCTTCGTGGAACGTAAACAGCCAAATGATTCTGCTGTATGATTCGGTTTATGTCTGCTTAAATAAATCGACGGTAAACTTTAGTATGGAGCTGAAATTACGTTCGGATATTACTTTATTGTGTCGCTCTTCATACTTTGTTGCGCATTGTATTATAAGTCCTTTTTAAAACACTAGCCGTGCCCCGCGGTTTTGCCCGAGTATATCTCCCACTACCGTCAGATTTCCGGGATGTAAACTATCCTATACCCTTTCTCGGGGTTCAAACAATCTCTGTAAAGAAGAATACAGACAGATATCTGCCAGACAGGCAGATATCTATCTTTGACTTTGGCATTACAATATTAGGAAGGATAGTAAGAAAGGATTAGCTTGTAGCATATATTTCGCCCGCGTTAATATCCATATTTAAACTGTACGAATACATATACAAAATTTTATTCAAATCCGTTAAAATATTGTTAAAACTAAACATAAAAATTATATGAGAAGATAAACATTATTTTCAAGTTATACAGTAGCCTATTCCTATCTTTATACCTACTCCCAACTACGTGTTTGAAAAATGTCAAGAAGATTTCTGGTGGGACTTTCTATCTGCTGAATATAAAATTGCCCAACTACTCACCAGCCAGGTCTACAGCTCCATGTTGGGGTAATAGGAGAGGCATCATACAAGTTTTCAGCTTGCCTCAAACATCTCCCTAATAATGGTCCCAGCTTTCGAAATATTACGTGACTAGCTTTCTGCCCGCACCTTCGCCCGCGTGGACTACAAAATTCTGCAGTTAGTGTATTTTCGAAGTATAGGTGGTATGACATTTCTTAAGATCTGGAAACGTACATTTGTAAATTTGGTTGTCAAAGGTTTAAGTTCGATTTATATCCTTAATTAAATATAACAAAACTGTTCATGTTTATATAATTCTAATAATTCTATTTTATTTTTGCAAAATATTGACATTTTGGAAATCTGTCGTATACTGTCAGAATGAAAGAGTTGATGTTTGCATGCATTTGACGCATATTTGCTTTTGGAAGCAAATAATGTCTTCTACATGTTGGTTAGTCTTTTTTGTGATTGGCCGCCATGATTGTAATCTTACCATGATAACTTTGGAGATCAAGAAAATGCTACATTTATCATTAAAAAGTGCTGTGCAAATAACACTTAAAAATATGCGATTTAATGTAACTACGCGCATTGATGATGTGTTTTAATGGATCACTTTGAACCCCCATATCTTTTACATTTGTCAACCGATTTGAATAAAACAAACACTAAAACCTTTGGAGGGCTTGCCATAATACATAATCGAAAACCGCATTTAAATTGGTTGAGCCGTTTCGGAGTTCAGTGCGAACAAACGCCCGACAAACAGACAAAAATTCTAAAAATCATTGTTTTGAGTTTAGGATCACAAATGAAACGAAACACTATTTTTTTTCTTGAAAATATTAAATGTACAGACACGGCTATTCTACGATTTTATTATATGTATAGATATATTATATTGTCCCAAGTTTACATATTTCACTGTTATATTAGTTCGGGTAGCGCATTCATAACTATACAGTGTAATTTTATTTCTTTAATACACTTTATTTTTATATTTCAAAAACGTTCAAAAAATAAACTCTCGTATACCGGCACGTAGGAACCCTTTCACTCGTAAATATTCAAGGTTACATACGCGTTCACAATTTTTTTCCAAACTTACTTTTGTGATCATGGGCCAGGAAATTGGCGTTTTATTTATTAGTAGCTTGTACACGCTTTGCTCACGTAAAATTTGAAGTCTATAAATTAATATTCTAATTCATTGAATTATCTATGGTCTCTGACTTTTACCTTTCAACTCTCAAATGATGATATATATATATTTATTTATTTATATATAGTATTGTATTATAGTTTATGTATATTATGTGTAGTTTATGTATTATTTTATTTATTTTTTTTTTCTTTTATGTTATTTTATGAATTAATATGTGTTATTAAGATTATATATATTTACTATAACTGGTATTTATAATTGTATTTTTATTTATTTACCTCGTTTGTTTTAGTGTATAAATGTTGCGCTTTTTTTCTAAAATAACTTACACCACCACATTTTTCATAAGTTTCTTTTTACAAGTTTTTTTCCTATAATTGTTATTAGGGTTACCTGGAAGAAATGGCTCTATAGCCATAAGGTCGCCTATTGTGCTATTACATTTAAGTTGTAATACTTTTATTTCTTGTGGTTGGTACAATAAAGTATATTTTCATTTCATATTTTCATTATCTATCTATATACAGAATTTCGTCATAATCCGTTCAGTGGTTACGGCGTTATTGACAAACAAAGGTCCAAACACAACGACCAAACTTTCACATTAATAATACGGAATAGTGTTATAAAACATACCAACTATAATTCGATATTGTTCTATTTTTAGAACCTCATAATATTACAAATTGATAAAAAGCAAAGTTCATTCAAAAATAAATCTCACACGTTTTAACATTTTTAGAACCTCATAATATTAGGATTTAATGAAATGCAAAGTTCATTCAAAAATAAATCTCACACGTTGAAAAGCAACCAAAACATTTTTCAATGTAAATCTTGATTAATTTCATAATAATTGTATGTTATATCCACATTTGCTTCTCTTCAATAAAACATTTCATTACGACAACAAAAAAGGTAAAAAAATGTGTTCGCCAATTCTCATAGCCAAACCGTAAATAAGTTTGTAATATTATCATTGTTTTCGCGCCCTCCCCCGAGAGCGGCCTCATTTGAATACTCCCTGTTTATTGTGCCCGAATTTTTCTTCGTTTTTCTGAATTATCGAATTATGCTGAATAACGTCACGATCACTGTGAAAATCACCGGTATCAGTCACTGGTGATTATAACATGTGATTATATTAACTATAAAGTGTTATTTACAGTTACAAGAAAATAGTAACCTTGAGGTATGGTTCATAGCATGACCTTTATAACTCTCAAACAGACTAGAATATACGTTATTACCTAGAATTTGCCAACTAATTACTTTGATTTGCATAGCTTTTACGACAATGGGAATACGTGTATAATTAAAATAAAATATGTATTGCAAGGTTCTTTCGGTTCAGTTCGTCATATCTACGGCCTTAAGCTTTATTTTTTTCAAATACATTAAAGAAAAACAAATAAGTAAAATCCTCTAAAATCTAAACATGTTTTTCTCAGAGCGTTCAAAACTAATTTTATTTTGAATTGATATTTTTATTATTGAATTCATATTTAAAAAAGTTTATTTACACTAATATTACAAAGAGGAAAACACTGTTTGTTTGTTTCTTTGTTAGGTTGTAATGAATAGGCTCAAAAACTACTGGACCGATTTTAAAATTCTTTCACCATTCGAAAGCTACATTATCCACGAGTAATATGGCTATATTTTATAAGCTTTATATATAGCGCGGATCAGCTAGTATTTTTAATCAACTTTTATTAATAACATACAATAATTAAAACGTCTGAAGTTAATTGCACCCTGCAGTAAGCTTCGTCTAGATCGTGAATATTTGATGACTAGCTGTAACGATTAGCCGGAGCGACGTCACACTTGGAGCTTCGTAAAATATTAATGCAGTTCAAATCTAAGGGCATTTAAAGGTGAATTCAGATTATATGACAATAGTAATTAATATTATTATTCCTTGCAGTAAGCTTCGTCTAGGTCGTGATTATTTTATGATTAGCCCGGACTAAGTCGAACGCGGAACCGTGTGAAATATCGATGCAACTCAAATCTAAGGTCGTTTAAAGGTGAATTCAGATTAAATGACAATAGTAATTAATATCATTATTCCTTGCAGTGAGCTTCGTCTAGGTCGTGAATATTTTATGATTAGCCGAGACTAAGTCGAACGCGGAACCGTGTGAAATATCGATGCAGCTCAAATCTAAGGGCATTTAACAGTGAATTTAGATTATATGACAATAGTAATTAATTTAATGATTCCTTGCAGTGAGTTTCGAGGTTCTGAATATTAGATGACTAAGTGTAACGCTTATCCGGGACCAAGTCATACACGGAGCCGGGTGCAATATTAATGTAGGTCAAATCTTATGACATTACCGCTGCAAATTAAGAAAATAATGTGAAATATGCGAAATCAAACTCATTGAAGTAGGTAGAACAATATAAAAACAGCTTCATAGTTTTATTATCCTTCCACAAAAAAAAACGGGAACTACCCCGTGCCTCGTGTTGTGTCGGTCTGCTGTCCCATGAGAGTAAAAGGAAAAGAGAGTGCACCTGTGTTCCACCTGTGTACACTTGTGCACTATAATATCTCCTGCGCAGCTAGATAGTCTCTGTTAAGATTGGCCACTATGGCCGAAATCGGTCAGGAGAGCTATTATTATAGCTAAAATAGTAAAAAATTTCAAACACTAGTTCGTTACCGGCGTCTAATCTTTTTAAGAAAACCATACCGTATAATTTAAGAAAATATTAAAATTAAAGAACATTAAAATCACAGTGATTTATAACTGTGATTACTCTCCAAGAATAAAAGCGATTTCTCTCCGTAATTGAGTATTACTTCGTAACACTAGAACGTAAGAATTATCTGGAGATTCCATTCGAGTACACAGAATTACTTGATTTGTTGTCTACACGGTAATGTCATAGAGAAAAATGGTTTGCTCGTTTTATTCAAGAATATCGGGGGAAATTATATTACATCCTTTAAAACGAAAATTTGCGTGGATTTTCGTCGGAACGGCGACGTAATTTAATAAGGGGTTTCAGAGATGTTGTAAGGTCATAAGGGAATAAATATAACCTTGTTTCAACATTTTTAAATAGACTGTAACAATACTATCCTTGTGTTGAATATCGTGACATTTAAGTTTAATAGAGATTAACCAACTTTAATGAAAATTATAGAATGCACAAGTTAGTGCGCAAATAGATGTGTACAAATTTCTTCTTTACTCTTGTGGTCCAAAGGAAAAAAAATCTCACATCAAGTAAAAGATATGCATGCAAAGTTAAATGTTGATTCAATGTCTAAACTAAGTGTGAGACTGGTGCCTAAAGTAGGCCACTAATACCTGTATTATGGTCCTAGAAAGAAAAATAGAATGCAAGGAAACTAGTAATAGTAGCTGGTTAAAAGCTTCCCTATTGTATAACATACATTTTTTGACACAATAGCTGAGGAAGAGAGAGATCAATGTTTGAGGCAAGCTGATAACTAGTATGATGCCGCTCCTATTACACTCTGACATGGACCCAGCTAGGTCTACAGTTCCATCCGGGATAAAATTTACCCTATATCTCTTCTCAGGTTTCAAACAATCTCTGTACAAAATTTCATCAAAATCGATTCAGTAGTTTTGACGTAAAGAAGAGACAGACATACCGACAGACAGAGTTACTTTCGCATTATAATATTAGTAAGGAAGAATGGGTAATTGAATTCGACCTACAAAATAATGCATTTCCATTGATGCGCATAAACAATGCACGTCACTGCACGCTGCATCGCGTATGCAAATGTGTTGCCGTCATCTCGCTGGGATTGGTTCTCTTCCCACAGAGATTCAATTACCTTCTCACAGAGCACAGAGTGGGTACATCTAGAGACACAACAGAGTATCCGAACTTAGAAGAATAGGAAAAAAATCAGATTTAAATAAAAGAAGAGGAGAACACTCCCTAAAATAAAGTATACGTTTAACTTGCCCTCCAGTTGTATTTTATTAAAACAATGTTAATTAATTTTGACCTACAAAATAATGCATTTCTATTGACGCGCATAAACAATGCACGTCACTGCACGCTGCATCGCGTATGCAAATGTGTTGCCGTCATCTCGCTGGGATTGGCTCTCTTCTCACAAAGATTCAATTACCTTCTCACAGAGCACAGAGTGGGTACATCTAGAGACGCGATGATGTATCCGAACTTAGAAGAATATGGAAAATTCTAGATTTTGATAAAAGACAGCACGGGACAACATTCACTCTCTAAAATAAACATAAAAAAAAATATGTTTAACTTGTCCTACATTATTACAATAATGTTTATTTAATTTGAGCTACAAAATTATAGTTATACTAGCTGACTAGGGTAACTTCGTTCCGCCGAACGACGAAACGAATAATTTTTATAGTAAAATAAAATTGTTGTTTTTCTTTCTTCAAAATATCTTCATATCTTCTCACCTTTCAAACCTTTCCTGAGCCTCCACAAAACTTCAAAAACAAAATTAGCTAAAGGTCCCCCTTTTGAAATTTTAACGAGATCACCGAAAAACAATTGATTTTTCTATATATGGAAGATATACAGATTGTTATTTTAATGTACTTAATATAAATAATGAAAATATAAGCAAAAACACTGAATGCATTGATGCCTTGCTTGCTTCATTTCTTCCATTTTATTTTAAACTTGAAATATCTAGTTACGCTCTGAAAATTTCTACTCTCAGTCACGTTTGAATAAAACAGCATCCCGCGAGATCTCACGCCGTCTAAGAAAATGGAAGAATTTGATGAATAGCTAAATTAGCTGACTGTTAAACATGCTCTAAGTGCTTCATAAATTTAAAACTTTCGCAAAAAGCGCGACGAGGAACTTTACTACGGTATAATGCACAATTCTATTTGTATGAGTTTTTAGAATCAACAAAATTAAAAGTGTAGGGCTTATTCTTCAACTTGATTAAATATTTTTAAAGTAAAACTTGTACATATTATTAGGTGTCTTATGGCTGCCTCGTTGGTCTAGTGGTTGCATATTTGACTACAGATCGAGGGGTCTCGGGTTCGAATCCCGGTTGGGGCGAAAAAAAACAAAGAAATCTCAGTGACAGCCCTGAGTCTGGAAGTTGGCGGTGTTGGAACACCCCCGTGCCTCGGAGAGCACGCAAAGCCATCTGTCTTGCGCCTGATCTCTCTCCGGTCGTGTCGGTCTGCCGTCCCATCGGTTTATGAAAGTAAAGGAATAGAGAGTGCACCTGTGTTCGCGCGTACCTTTGTGCACTATAATATCTCCTGCGCAGTTGGCTAGTCTCGGTTAAGATTGGCCACCGTGGCCGAAATCGGTCAGGGGAGCTATTATTATTATTAGGTGTCTTCTTGACATGCTGCTTGTGTCTAAACTCGACGAACAATGCTATGAGATCTCACAATGCACAGGGCCGAATAAACCTACTCAAAGGCGATACTTCAGTAGTGGTTTGTCACTTGGCGTTTAAATTAAGTCTTATTGTCTTTGTATCAAAGACTTGTAATTTGGAACTCATTGAGAAATACCTTACGTCGCGTAGTACTACTACTTACACAAGCATTGTTCGTGAATACGGGTGTCAGTATAGATCACTGTGGGGGCTTGTTGACATACAGCCCCACGGCACGATGCTGCCAAAAACACGTGTATGAACAAGACTATAGTGATCCATACGCTGAAGGAACGGACGAACGAGCGACAAACGCGCCGTGTAGACACGGTGTGACAGGAGGCCTTACGATTATTATGAAGACGTTTATGAGGAAATGCGAAAGTTTATGAGGATGTTTGTATATATGTTTTTTACTGATGAAACTTGGTATACATATATGTAAGAATAACATATTTTAACTACTTTTAATCTCGGAGTTACCACGAGGTCAGAATTTACGCAAGTGAAACCGAGGGGCGCAGCTATTCTTATAAATGTCAATGTTTGTGAGGATACGTGTATATATGTTTGTTGTTCTTTCACTCAAAAATTTGGTAATTTGATAAAACTTGGTATACAGATTAACATATTGGTTAGTTTTAATTCCGATATTCTCACGTATTCAGTTGTTGCGCGGCTGAAACCGCGGGGCGATTCTAGTATGACCATAATTATAACAGCTCGTTGAAAGTTTAGGTCGTACTATAAATTTAAGCAAAAGACGTATAATTCAAATTTTATTCACACATCACTGAACATTATGACGTTTAATTCCACTTTACGACTTTTTTCTGTTAAGACTTATATAATATTAGCCGTGCCCCGCGATTTCGCCCGAGTGACTTGTGATACCGCGGGAATTCCGGTATTAAAAGTAACCTATATGTTATGGATCCTTACTAAGTTTTATCACGAATAGTTATTAGTATCACGGTTTAGTTGTTTCTGCATGACAGAACATACATCCATACACCCAACCTCACTACAAAATAGTAGAACTAGTAAGATACAGGGTGGATATATGCCATATAAGGCATAGTTTATACGGTCATGTCCAGCTCGTGATAATCGATCGTATGTCCACTTTATTGCGGGTATTATATGGGTCCGTCTTAAGGACTCTAAACTTGACCATCCATCCAAAGTAAACAACTTTCAAATAGGGGTGCTACATACTATATAAATAGTTGCTTATTATCGCTATACATAGACAATGAAAGAAAGTAAAATATTGTATCTTTTAATTTGAATGTGTTAAAATATCAATCATATTAATTTTAACTTTAAACTCACAATAAATAAGCTTTAGTCGATTCCGCAAATTGGCACAATTCTCTAATTGAAATGCCTTTATGGCATGATCCTACTAACATTATTAATGCTAAAGTTTGTGAGGGTGTATGTATGTTTGCTACTCTTTCACGTAAAAATTACGAATAAGCATTTCTATTCTATTCTATAAAAAATAAGTGAAGTGAAAACCTATTGCTTAGAGTCCTTCGATTACAAAATAATATAAAATGCATACAATGAACGTGTTATTTGCTGTTTTATAAATAACAGTACGAGCCCTACGATTCCGACTGGAACGATTTTATTGATTTATGTCTATTAATGCATGCACCTTTTTATATTAATACTGCTTCACCCCGATCTTCTGCTGAGGAGATGGTAATTTCACCGGTGCGAGCTTGGGCCAATTGTGCAGTGCTCGGCTCCCACTCTTTTATTACAGAAGATATTATGCCGCAGAATTACCCTCTGTTGCCACTTATGACACCTGCAGGTAGATAGGGTAACGACACACGTATTTTAACCGATGACCATACAGGTGGAATCCTGCAACTTTTCTAACTTTCTTTACGTTAAAAAATAAGTTAAAAATTAATCGTTGACAGCCCTATCTATCCCTACGTAAGGCGAAACAATTTAAGCCACCACCAACAAGTTCGGGTATCTATTCGGATGCAATTCGACATGTTTTCTCGGCCACACGCTCTCATGAATCATTTATAAATGCAAATTGTTCTTGTTACCAACTGTCCGCGATTATTCACGGCTATCTCTTGTAGTTTCGGATTTGACCTTACGTTTGTTATGACGAAACTTGATAGATGGAACGTAGCTATTACTGAAAAATAATGTTGGGTCAGACAGTGTAAGGTCATGGTGTTTCATAGCTAGCGTTTCATATTTTTACAGGACATTCAGAACGTGTACCTAAACACGTAAAAAATTATGAAAAGGGTCGGCGAGGGGTTTGTTAATTTAATATGATTTATTTATTGAAGGTTTTTTGTCGCTGTTTTTTTCACCACACTATCTTTTATTTCGCTTTCTACTACCAATATCCCGCTCTTGATCTCGCTTTCCAATGATTTACGTTCTTTGCTCTCAACCTTTCTTAATCGTTTATTGATCCACGTTGCCGGTCAGCTGATACGTCGTAAACTTGAAGTTCAAGAAATAAATCATTTTAAATTAACAGAGCCTCGCCGATCCTTTTTATTATTTTTAACTTGTTTAGGTACTTGTTCTGAATGTCCTGTAAAAATATGAAACGCTAGCTATGAAACTCCTTATATAGTTAGGTAAAACATAGGACACACAAGGGCTTCATGTATACATACTACTACTAGTATTTTTGTGGTTGTTTTGACGCGAGTACTTTCCATATTAAATAAAATACTTTTTAAAGGATTTTAAACGCGGTTTATTTATGCATTATTTTAATGTGTGTGCGGCTAGCTTTCAATTTTCAATCTGTTTTTAAACCCCCACACGCAAGAATGTTCCAATATAAAATAATTATTGCATTTTAAAATTAAATTAAATCCAATATTTGCATTGAAATAATTATAATTTGTGTTGGGGTCAAGTCGAGTACTAATTATATTAATAAAAAGCGAATCTTAATAACGCTTTGAGGTTCAGATTTATGTCGTTAATAATCGTGTTTTATTTATTTTATTCTATTTGTAGACATATTTTTTGCACGTTTAATTTATTCATTTGGTATTCGGTATTCGGCGTGTTCGGCATTTCTTTCACTAATATAATATTCTTAAATTATAAGAGAGCTCCAAAAGTTCATGTTTTAAATTGTATAATAATAATACATATATGTATACGTTACAAAAAATAAAGTTATGTTAAACCGAATAGTTCAGCCAAATATCCAGTTCGGAAAAGTTTAAACTAGCGCAACACTAAAATTCAAGTTTATTTAACATTTTATAATTAAAATGTACAAAAATCTCCCTTTCCTACAACTCATTTCATTAGAGATATAAAAATTAATTCATATATTTACAAATTTAATTAACTTACTCTTCCTCCTTTACAAAATGTAAATCTGAAACTTCAGTCTCACATAGAATTACGAGTATACTGAAAATAACCTTGCTATAGGCCGTTTTCAATAACGTATCAAAGATTATGAATAGATTGAAATCTCAGATTAAATGACTTTGATTGCAAAAGTAGCCAAGGTGCTCCATCGGTAGGATATTGAAATCAAAGTAAGTGCAAATAGAAAAATTTACCTGACTTTAGTAAGCATAAGGGATAGATAGAATATTGAAAACCGTATAACAATTACTATCGAATAAACTGTTGGTATAACTAAAATCTCATTCAACGAAACACGAATCAAACCTCGCTCTATTTACGCAGCATTGTTTGAAGATTTGAAGTGAAAACCCGTAATTTAAAGTGCAACCTAACGTTGAAGCCGATTGCTCTCCCCTAACAATACACGCGGCGTGCCTCAGCGGGTACAACCTCATTTCGATGGAGTTTTGTGCTAAGTTTGAAATTTTAACACTTAAAGCTATAGAAAGGAAGAAAAAAAATTGTTTTTTTCATATTACAGATTAATAAAAATTATTCTATTATTAGAAATTTAAGTATGTTTAGTATTAGCAAACAAGGCTAGATTGCAATTAAAATGATGAATCCATACAGGAGGATTCGTTATAAGAAAAAATCATCATACGAGACAATACACAAGATACATTAAAATAGAAACAACAAAACAAAAGAGAAATAAACATAATACAAAATAGGACAAAAATTAAAATGAAAAATAAAGAAAACTAGGGCAGTGACGTTAATGGGAAGCCCCCTCAGTCTGCTGCGAAGTTGAAATCTATCGCAGCGCTTATTTACAGTGGGCCCCGGATAATAATTAAATAAATAATAAGGAAACTTAACGCTATGACGACTACTATGGAAGAATAAGCGATCGTGATTTGATAAACAACAATAAAAGTCGTCACAGATATTTACTTATCTCAAGAAGATGGACATGGATATAAAACAGGAAGGAAATAAAAGACTGACGATATTTCTATTAGAACAGAAGAAATACAAAATGCAACAAATGAACCTGTATATATAAGATACCATGTACCTTTTTTTTGAAAATAAATAAATAAAAAAACCTATATATGAGGTAAGGCCTAGTGATAAAAGGACAGATAGACTGACAAATAGACAGATAAATTTACAGTCAAACGAACAAACTGCGGACTCTCACAACTCATTTTTATCATTGCCAGTAATTCTTCTAAATGTCATCAAAATTTAAACGCAGTCAATCCCACCAGCACACGAAATGTACGGCCTCCACAATCATTCACATGGCATGATTACGTTTATATCATTCCTCCGTTATCTCCGCCCCGCTAACTTATATTGAAAAACTTGAGACTGACAATCCATACAATTCCAGACCGTAATTGCTCGGTGAATATTAGAAATATTTTTTTCGTATGTAAATTTCGTCCTTGGAGGAAATATCTTTTGGAAGTTTTGATTAATAAGATACTTTTTCAGATTTGTATACCTACGTTTGTATTTATAGGCTTTGAATATTTATGGGATGTTATGTTCGCTAGAAAATATAGGAAACATTGGTTACGTATTAATCATCTTCTGGTTAACTTTTTGAATTCGGAAATAGTAGATAAAAAATAATGAAGAATTAAGTGTTTTTTCAAAGCTAGCAAGCTCGATGATGATTTTTCAAGTTAACGCCCGGCAAATCATCGTAGTCTTATAGCAATTAGTTAGATCCCATGGCTACTTAGTATTCAATAATCCAGTATAATATAATTGGAAATATTGCAACCAGTAGTTGGAAATTTTGTTTTGCAACATATTATACTGATGTGATGACCTTTTTGACATTGCTCGATTCCTAATACTGTTTTAATAGTGTATTATTCCTGTCTTGTTGTATATATTTTGTGATGCCAAATAGAGATTTGCCTATGTCTATGATTTGTTTCTTTACTTTATACTATTCATATTATTTTAAATTAATATTCTCCCTTTCCCCTGAGAATGCCAAAGAATGACACTTCATGTTGATGGCAATGACCACAGATATCATTTTGTTACATAAAAAAAACAAAATGTTTTTAGAAGATTATAATTATTTAATATTTTTAATAATTTTTATGTATTTGTTTTTTTTATATAAATATATTTTTTATAACAATTAAGCATTAATCGGGTCAAACTTGCACCGGGTTACCACACCATCATGGGTGATTTTAGATTCACCTTAAATTCATATTTAAGATATATATTCATAATATATCCAATCAACGTGAAGCAGTACCACACTGTTTCTACGGTGAGTGTAGCCTTTAAGATCTGCATATCTATCCCATTCCTCTCCTTCCCTGTCCCTTCCCGCTCCTTATTTACATTCATTCCATCCCTCTAAAGTTAAAAGTAAAAGTTTACAAAATCAACCTACAATCAAATTTATAAAATTACCTCCTACAGGTTAATTAAATTAATTTGAAATATATTACTAATCCCGCTCGTAAAGGTCTAAGCTTCCATGACTGGTTAGACAGTGACGAGGCAAAATTACTTGAATATGACCCAATTCTGAGAATAAATCTAACTGATTGGTTAGAAAGAGATAGATGCTGTTTTTTCGCTTCAAATAATTATGAAACTGCGTGAAAAATATTTGATCTAGGTTATATTAACGTAGTAGAGTAATAAATTATGTCGTGTTTCTGATATAAAATACAAATTGTGTTATAAAATTCTGTCATGGCTAAGATATTGTGGAAACAAGCAAATTAAATATATATTTAAAAATGATAAAAGTGTTCTAATAAAAAAAACTGTGATATAACATTAGTATGATTATTTCAATAACATTTTCCAGGTTGTTTTAGTTCCGCGTAATATTTTCCATAGGCATTTCAATACTTACACCCAAATTCTTTTGATCTCTAACTGATATTATAATTTTAATATTTACCGTATCCTTATTTGTATTAGCAATTCTTTGAAGATTTTTAACATTCCACTTCAACAAATCTTCAGCTAATAAACAAAAAGAAAAAGTATCGTCAAACTAGTTCAAAACAATTACGAGAAATATACAAAGTTTATATTGCTTTAGACATCGACTAAAGACAAAAGTATCGCTATAATGGAGTCCACTTTAAAGTGGAGTTTTTACTATGTAAAGCCTAAGAGGAGTCCAGAATAACGAATGATCTGCATTGATTGGTACACGACAATGTGAATATTTTATTTATGCAAAAATGTTGAGTTATTGTCCAATGTTTACGTTTGTATTTCCTTTGTGTATTTTATATCGGTATTAAAACATAACTTATTTATTGGAACAAGTTTACAAAGCCCATACCAATATACCACCTAGATCATTTCAAGATTAGATGATGCTCCCTTAACAGATTTCTGTTATCGTGGCCAATCTGAACAGAGACTAGCCATCTGCGCAGAAGATATTATAGAACAATTAGTGTGTTGGCAAATAGGTGCACTCTATTACTTTACTCTCATAATCCGATGGGATGGCAGACCGATACGACCGGGGAGACATCAGGGGCAGGCCAGACGCTTTACCTGCTCTCCAAGGCATGGGGGTGCCATATTAAAATTACCATCTTCTTGAAGTTATTCAATAGAATCTTACGTAAGTGAGTATTGACCAGTTTGAACCACAGACCTAATCTGATCTACCTTAGACATAAATAAATAGATCTGATAAGAATAGCAATCATGCAAGCATACCTTCGTTGATTACAAAAGACATAATAAGTTGTAGATAGCCGGTCATTTTAATGGATGAATTAAGAAAAAAAGGCCCTATTTTGCCTAAGATTAGAGGACGATTTTCGCTTGGCTCGTATCTATGTAGCCTAGCTTACACAATTCCTATTGACCTAACTACTGTTCGGAGTTGTCAATGTCTTGAGACGAGGCGATTAGACTCCTTAAGTAACTAAGTGCTTTGTAAATGTTTGAGCACGCTTATATAGAGTAAGTGGGTCAAATAGAAGCGTTATTTTTTGCTGTTTTTATTTGAATTCTAATTACCGTCAACAATATAGCGTAGAAGAACCTTTGTGTGAATCTTAGATGGCTTTAAAAACAGATGGTATTTTAAAATAATTACCATCATCAGATCTAGTACTAGTATGAGTGTACTCCCTATCGCATTCTTTTTATCGTTTCTTATTCCAGCATAAGTATTTTAACAGACTTTCAAAAAAAGTAGGAGGTTCTTAAATCAACCTTTTTATGTCTGTTACCGAATATGTCTATTAAAAATTATTTCTGCACTCAAAACAGTAAAGTATCAGTGTGGTCTTATAGAAATTTGATTCAAGTCTGATCATCCATGTGGAAGTTATTCTAGGGAACTCTTCCAAAATCAACAGAATAAGTTCTCCGGTAATGCTTTCTTTAATGATTACCCATTAAATTCTAACCCTGGGAGTGAATTGCGCCCACCCTGATGTGATAACCCTTCACACGTCACTGAAAATAGAAAAATATCCTTATCCAGTCTTATCTTTGGAGAAACACAACTGGTCGACGTTGGTATGGCTAGTGTTCATGAGCCGACGTGATCACCCAACAGTGCCTGACCTTTACATCCCTATGCTCGCTCAACCGCAAATTGGATAGAGACTGATTAAATACAACAATCATAATTTGGTTGGACAAATATAGCCGTTTAATAATAGAACAAGTATCTGCCTCTTGACATATTTTAACATTACAAAATGCCAGTGGTTTCACCTTAGTATATTTCCCGTTCCCGTGGGATTTCCAGAATAAAAAGTATCCTATGTCCTTTCTTGGGTTGGGTAACTTTATTGATACGAAATGTTATCCAAATTAGTTAAAAGATTTAAGCAAGAAGAAGAGACAGACAGAGTAGCTTTCGCTTTAAAATATTAGTAGTGGTAATTGCTATTATAAATGACAAGAGCCTTAAAATATAGGTCAAGTACCTCTGCCAATTAGGACACAAGGATGAGTATTTCCTAATTAATTTATAGAGCCCAAAGAAATATTAGATCATATAAATAACATATTTATTACCGAAAGCGGGTCATAAAACGTCGATCGTGGTAGCCGCCGCCGTAAATATCGACGTGCCGCGTCTGGCAGGTGCTCTGTAGGCTCGATACATACTGCATTTAAAGATGAATACTGAAACGGTACTCAACTTTAAACAACTGTTAAATTTTATGCTGTCACTATCTCTCTTATAATAGAGAAGGGGACAGGATGAATCGTGTTTTTGAACGATAGTCTTCAATCGAAGAACATACTATTTTATGTATTGTAAAATTGGAGATTGATACTCCCGAACAGGTCACTTTTCCTGAGGCATATATTTTGAGGCATAGTAATTTTACAGAAAAAAGAAAGAAAGAACAAGGCAGATGAAAATGCCTTGAATGTTATATTACAAATATTTATTTCTGAAAAAGGCACTAATATTCTCTACTAATTTTTCTCCCATTCAATACATCCAGACGTCCTCAATCTTCATATCTATACATATAATAAAGCAGTAACCTAACCATTTCTGTACATTGAATATTTTTCAAAAAGAGTAGATGGTATGCAATATGTATGTTCTATAGATACCAAAACCATGGTTAAAAAATTTTTTTTCTGTTTGTCTGTTTGTCTGTTTGTCTGTTTGTCTGTTTGTCTGTTTGTCTGTTTGTCTGTTTATCTGTTTGTATGTTCGTCAATCACGCAATAACCACCAGGCTGATTTTGATAAATTTTCACATGTTGATAGATCATGATTAGGTGCAAATTATAGGCTACATTTTATTTGAAAAAAAATATATTTAGGGGTGGCTTCCCATACATGTAAATGGAGGGTAAAGAAATAAATATACGAGTACATCATTATATGAGGTGTCATTGGATAGGTCTTTGAAAATGAAAAAGAAGTTTCTAAATGCGTTTTTTGCTTAAGTAAATATTTTTTGAGATATAAGCTCCTAAAGTCGTGAAAATGTCATACCACGTGATTGTGAGATTTTCGTTGAGTTGCGAACATGCTGTTTTATACTCTTAACTTATAGATTAAGACGTTAAAACACTCAATGAATCCTCAAAACCTTCAAAAAACAACTAACTCTTCGCGGCTTTGCTCGCGTGGGCTTTTATTTTCTGTATTTTTAAAGAGGCGCGCGCTCTGTGAGATTTTGGTCAAACCTATTTCCATAGGAAAATTATTAAAAAAATTATAGACACGCGCATATATCACTGGTCCTGCGATCGTAATTTTTTTAAATGTGCTCCTCTAAAAATACAGAAATTAGTAGCCCACGCGTGCGAAGCCGCGGGCGGAAAGCTAGTTATGAAATAAACTAACCCATCAATACTCTATCCTGACAACAATTTTCGGTAAGCATTACAAAACCCATTCCAAAGAAAAGGAATTTGAAACAGAACAATATTTGCAAAAGTAACCCATTTATTTTCGATCAAAAATATATCGCTCCAAATCCGAAGCATATGTACAGAGCCTTATGTTTCCGGAACGGTATCGTATTGATGTTAATGCAGTGAAACATTCATATTTACTATCTTTTGGAAACTACAAGCTTTTACTTGGATCACTGATGTAAAGGGAATATTTCTTTACAATTTTTACATTTCAAATGTAATAGATTTTGTTTAGTTTTAAATATTCAAATGAAAGGTTTTTATTCACGCTGGGTATTTTCGATATGTTTACAATTAACGTGACTCGTTACGAAATTTTTTTGGGAAGTCAAGGTGAAAACTTGTGTAATATCTCACCAGCCAAGTCTGCAATTCCACGTCGGGGTATAATAGAACAGGCATCATCAAAGTGGTACTCGATCGATCCCTAGTTCTCGGACGATCAGTCCCATTGGATTATGAAGGTGAGTGTATCTGATGTTCCTCATCATGCTTGTGCACACTGATATATCTCCTGATCACTGTGGCCAAAATCCGATCACGAGGACATTGTATCACAGCATTCAAATTGTGTACCATATATTGATGGACTGTGGACGGAATGCGTCTGAGAGGCAGCTGGTTCTTCCTGTCTGCTTAGATGTTGGATTATGTAACAGTATCTTGGCTTCTCCTTTGTCCAGTGAAGCGAAGATACTGTGTAGGTTAGTGTTTGTGTTAAATGTTAATCAAGCATGAATGTGTTTTTAGTTTTATGGGGGTGACATAATCACTCAGTGACAAAACCCCTTTAAAAAAAAAGTAATAAAGATTAAAAAAAAAAATGTCATCATCATAACCGTCATGATGATTATGCATGCAGACTGTGTACTTATTTCCTAAATAATCACACATTGCAAAATAACTATTATAAAAAGAATTATCTCTATTTATTTTAGATTCAATAGATTAAGGCTAGTAATCAATTATTGCCCTTTTGTAATTCTAATTTACTCTTGCATCCATTATCAGCTTCATCAATCATTTTCCTTAATTCATCTCACTACTACAGTGTTAAATGTATACTTTTCTTTGTTTATTTTGATATTCACGATAAACTAAAGTCACAATTCTCCTAAGCCCGTAATAAAACAATTAAAACTCAAAACCTACAGCTTTATAAACTGCGCAAGTAAAAAAGGCCATCGACTAATGTGCATACCGTTATTAACGCCAGATACCGGACAGAGTATTTGCCGTATTTGTCCAGGGATTGGGGATAATTGAAACTCAAATAAGTGGGACCCACGGCCGTCTTTGTAGGCACGTTTCAATTGGAAAGTAATCCTACGCTAAACATTTGTACGTCTCAATAGCGTCCCCGTACCACGATCTCTACCAGCGTTGAAAATAACAGTGGAAACGCTTTCCCTGAATAGATTGCTTACTTATTTCGGAAGGACCGAATGAATCTGCATGCTATAGGAGCAATGGATTGGTAGTTAAGTGATATTGTAGTGGAAATGTGATAATTGGCTGGCAGGATATTTTAGCGGTTATGAAAGAAAACAGCGGGGACGTTCCGCGTCATTATACTTGAATATAAATATTTATTCTGTGAGTTAAATGTGAATAAAATTCTGTTTGATTTAAATTGTTAGAGTGTTGTGACAAAGATTTTAGTTTTGCAGGTAAATAAAACAGAGATGAAAAGGATTGATAGAAAGGGACAATGCTGATAATATAAGCGAACCCTAATTCTACGAAACCTTTGTTCTATAACATAATCCAAATGCGAGGTACTCAGGTGGATCATCGATTTGTTTGATTTCATTTTATTAGAGCTTTAGCAAATATAGCAAAAATATACACTTAAAACTATATGAATATTAAACAATCGTTTTAATAATTTCTTACATCATCTCACTGCTCTATTTCATTACCATGCACTTAGGAAAATGAAATTTCAAACATAAATAAAAACAAGACAGTCTCATGGATCCGTCCCATGTCGGCGCGGCCGTCAATTTGTGGTCCACTTATTTTATGTTGAGGCCATAATAGATATTGGAGGCTGTATGTGGCCCAATTCAGGAAAAACTCGACACAAATACATTTGGTGAAATGTTATTACGGAAGCTATCGTTATAATCCTCCTTTTGGTTGTGTCGATAATGCTGGTCAAAAGATTAATAGCTGATTGGAATAATTTTATGGGGGGCAAGGGTTTAAGGATTCTTCCTTGTTCTCAATAACATTTTGAAATTGAAATGAAAACTAGTCTCGAAAATATACTTTATTATACCAAGAATAAAAGTAATACAACATAAATGTAGAATTCAAGCAATTGTGCTTGAATTTCTCTAATCAAAGCCTACAGCTATTGAGCTATAGGCTTAGATTAGATATTATGGCTATAGAGGTATCCAGGTTATCATGAATAAATCATCTCTTCCAGGTAATCATAAAGTCTTGGTGTTAAGTATCCCAGTATTCTATACACCACCCAACTTCATCAAGATGATACTGAAACAACTTCCATATTTGTAGTGAGAATTTTAGATTTGAATGAGTGTATTTATTATATCGATAAAAGTTCAATATAAAAAAACGCCTTAAGTTTTATACTTAACCATAAATCAATATTGATGAAAACAACGTAATAAACGGTCAATTTTGAGGTGGGTCAGGGAAGGATTTATATTATTTTCGTCTCTCTTAACTGTGGAAAAACAGTCATCTTATTATCTGTTACGTTAGATAGTCCAAATATTTGAACCGATGGTACAAATTCGATATCTTTCTGTAGAAAGTTAAAATAGAAGAAAGATTAACTCGCTCTAAGGAGAACTTAATAAATATCCATAAACTATACGACTGATCTAATTTACAGATCTATCTGAATAGATTATTATTGCAAGTCATCAAGGCTGCTAATTTAGTTCTTTTGAGATACATTTATCCCTGAAAATAATAATCATCTAAATTTATTTTCCAAATTTCCATACAAATATTAAGTACAAATAGAACTTTTCAAACTTAAAGATCAACAAACACAGCATAAAATTGAGTATAAGGTAATTAGTTCATGTAGTCTAGATCTACGGAAAAGCAAATAACATGGAATTTAGTAAAGTGACAACAACAATTGCGAACAAAAACATTCTAAATCTAAATAAATTGTAAAGTTAAATCTAATATTCTTATAATAATTAATTGTTTATAAAATTCATCTCAACTGAAAACAAAAACATTATAAGTTTGAAATTAATTTGTTAAATTATTATTGAGTGAAATTAATTTCACATCAAACATTTTATCTCATAAAAATCTCGGTACAAATGATAAATACAACTGTAAAGCTCCACCAAACACCTTATAAACTGCGTAATTAGGGCATGCAGTCAGCTGGGGGGATCTACAGCGCTGCGGGCACATTCCCGGCACGTCCTGGACGGTTTCATAAAACACACGCGCCTTCCCCGCTACCTCGCTAATGTGTGCGCGCTTGGTATACCACAAGGCAACGCATGAATTGCTTGGACCGAGGTTATTGCTAATGAATTTTTTTGGTAATGTGTCAAAGTGTAAGGTTTTTGTTTTTTTGACAATAAAAAAAAGCAAGATAAAATGCCCATAACATATAAAAAGCACATAGTGGAATTAAATAATGTGACATTGACAACAAAAACATTATCAGTCTTACTACAAAACAGTTAAAGAACTGTCTTAAAAAACTTAACATAAAAGGGTTTTTTAACGATAATTTAGAGATAGACGCTGCTAAGACACTGTCTAATCGTCAAACACGACAAGCTAAGATCATTGTTAGACACATGTTTTAATTATTAGACAATGTTTTACTATACATGTGTTAAATCAATGTCTAAGTATGTTTTTGTAGTAACTGTCTAAATTTAAATAAAGTCTTAACTTTAAAAAATCCAAATTTAATTTTATCAAACATTTTATCTCATAAAATCTCGGTACAAATGATAAATACAACAAAACGCCACCAAACACCTTATAAACTGCGTAATTAAGGCATGCAGTCAGCTGGGGTGATCTACAGCACTGCGGGCACATTCCCGGCACGTCCTGGACGGTTTCATAAAACACACGCGCCTTCCCCGCTACCTCGCTAATATGTGCGCGCTTGGTGTCCCGCAAGGCAACGCATGAATTGCTTGGACCGAGGTTATTGCTAATGGCTTGTTTTGATAATAAAAAAAAAATAAAATAAAAATTTGTTTATTTCTTCAAAAACATAAATTATAAAAGTAGGCTGATGGCACAATGATATAGGTGAAGTGGCACCTGCGCTAGGCTGGGTATGCCCCGCCTGTATGTACAGATGCCAGCAGTTTAATAATAAGACATCAACAACTGCGAGTTAAAGCTTTAGTTATGTGTTTATTTTTGTAATATATTGGTATAATTTATAAAAAAAAATCTGAAATAAAGATTAGGATTAGTGACTGAAAGATTATTGTAGTTTATCTGAAACTGAAGCAGTAGAAAAAAACGAAATAAAAGCAAAAGTAAGAAATACCCATCACACATTCCAAGCTTTTTATAACAATCAAAGTTACTTTTAAAATCCGTTGGTACGGCAAAAAATATTCTAAAATATTATAAATACAACTGTGAAAGAAATCATAAATATGACTACAAAATGTATTGATATGGTTCCATTATTGAATATCAAAGCTATAAAACATTATGCTTATAACTATAACTTTAGAGTTGATATCGTATGATACGCAATTAAAAACAAAGTAAACATAATATTTATTAAAATAATGATATTATTTCAATGTAAACAGTTATTGAAATTTAATGGCTTTTAAAATGAAAATGTTAATTGGTAACGAGTGGAGATTACAGTATGAATAAAACTAGTCATATTATAAATGCGAATATTTGTGATTGATGTATGTATGGCTATATATATGTTACTATTTCACGCAAAAACTACTGAATAACTATCTGTGATGAAACATAGTATACAATAAACATATAGGTAAAGTTACTGAATGTGTACTTATACTTTCGAAATTATCACAGGATCAAGCCTCGGGGTGTGGTTAGTTATTAATCTATTAGATAAATAAATTCCTTCTTACTAAATTCTTAAAATTAATCTATAGAACTTTATTCATTGTCCAATTACAACAGATTTGCCGCAGATGCATCAATGGCTTGCAATGGCAAAAATGGAATGGTTACTCTCTTACAAATGTTTATACAGGGAGCAGAAGAGATAAAATATAGGAAAAGGGTTTTAAGCCTATAAAATCCATTTCCAGATCAATACAGGATAGTTGCCTATTCAGTTGTAAATTATTGATGTTGAAAAGAATACTAATGTTAAAAAGAACACCTACTTGAAATTCTTGACACTCCTTCTAAGTAGAAACAAGTTTCTGAACTAGTATTAAAAATTGACTATTTAAAAAACTCCATATCAATAAAGTTATTTTTTTGTTTGTTATTTCAAGTATACAGCAATAATAACGTTTATATGTAAAGAAAACTGTTATAAATCTATTTCCATGAATAGCAAACTCATTTTAACGACCAGATACCGTAGTTAAGCTTTTACTAAAAAAGCCGCTAACATAAAATTTAATTAAAACGACAGCCCATTCACGCACGGTGATGAAGCTGTGAAAATATATATTACTATTGCGCCTCATTAAAATACAAACATTGGGTGCCGCGTTCAAATGCACAGAGCAGCTACA
>LQNK01000215.1:193652-216033 GCA_001586405.1 Phoebis sennae | reverse complement strand
GAAAACCGTTATAACTCTATTTCTACCATGAATAGCAAACTCATTTTAACGACCAGATACCGTAGTTAAGCTTTTACTAAAAAAGCCGCTAACATAAAATTTAATTAAAACGACTGCCCATTCACGCACGGTGATGAAGCTGTGAAAATATATATTACTATTGCGCCTCATTAAAATACAAACATTGGGTGCCGCGTTCAAATGCACAGAGCAGCTACATTCAGAGATATTCATGAACAAGATGGGAATGGTTTTGAATATCTGCTACGTTTATGGAAATTTAATTAATTTAATTGATGTACGGGGAATTACGTTATGTATCAACTGTACGGTTACATTATGATAAATAGATATTATTTTCCGAATTAGGGAAATGAGTACTGACAAGTTACAGAAACTGAAATTTAACTAAAGTAATTGGTAATGCGAGTCGCTAAAATACGTAAACATACACTGAAAAGTAAATTTACATTAAGTAAATAAATAATGACATTTTTATGTTTTTTTTAACTCGAACTAACCGCATAGTGTGACCTCTTTAATTTTATAAAAAAGTCTTACAAATAATTTCTCCTATAAATAAGCTTTACTTAACATTTTTGGTTGGTAATATGTATATTTTGTATTGTTTTCACATTACCCTTTCTTCATTATCTTTTCAGATACTAATCTCCGTTTTGAAAGTTTGACCTTTGAACCTGCAAAAACGATTATCCTAAACAGTCTACACAACTATTACTCTGTGTTAAAAAAGAGATGTTTTATGCATCAAGCAGGCTCAGAACTCTAAATTAAATTTGGCCATGCAAATGTCAAAAAGGTACGAGACGAGACAACGGGAGTATTGACGCGATCCATTTCAGGGTTCGTGTTTATTTCAAACTTTAAATTCAAATATTTTTAATAATATTATGGAATTAATTACTTATAAATTTTATTCTGGCAAAATTATATTAAGAGCACTCAACTTTTACTTCAAGAACTTAGAGCAACTAATTTAAATAAATAATAATAATAAAAATTGTTTATTGTACTTATAAAATAAAAAATGACAACAAACAGAGCAGATAGGAGAATTACAAAAGGCGGCCTTAGAGCTAACAAGCTATCTCTACCAGACAACCACAAAAGTAGAGGAAAGCTGTGTCAGAAGAGAAAAATGGGTGGCGTATAAAAAGAAATTTTTTAAAAACAAATGTTAAATAATATATTAATGAATAAACAATACAGGTTACATAATTATAATTAATTTAAATAAAAATAAAAGATTTAACTTTTGTTATTTATTTATTTACGCATTTAGGCTTACCAACTAGATGCATAGGTCTTATTGCTAAATTAAGTTAAGATTAAAATATGATTGCCACTTATGTATCTAACTTAAAGGTAGGTACAGCTTTACTAATTTAATTAATATTGTTATATATTTAATTAGCTTCCCAGTTAACTTTTAGTAACATAGTGACTTTAAACAAGAAAAAACAACAATAAAAGTGCAGAAATAGTTAAGAATGTGTACAGGAGCGAGCTGGCGAGGCGCCAAGCAGGCCTCCATCTAAAGCCCTTAATGTTCTATTACTGCACAAAGCTTGACTTATGTCCACTGATTTTCTGCAATATTACTGTGCTGTGCACTTTTTCTTTGACATTTATTTTACGAAATTCGTCAAATAATTGACGTCGATTTAAGATCTTTCACGTTCTTAACATTTCTGATTCTATAATAATGGCTTCAGTTTTATTTCTTAGAGCTGAATGCATTTTTTTCATTTTTCAATTCCTGACTAAGAATATAGCTTTTTTTTAAATAATGCTGTTATAATTCTGATCAAAATCTGTCTCGACTCCATATAACAAAAAATTTAAAAAGATGTTTTTCTTACACGTGTCTTTGGTGCGTATTAAACGTTATTTTTTGTTTATCAAGAACGATTCAAAAAAGGTCGAATAATGCTCAAACATGAGCGTATTACAAACAATATTCAATAATTTTAAGATTAATTCTGCTAATAGTTGGACAAAAGCTTGTCCAAATAGAACATTATTCTCCGGTCACAAAGCCCAACTTTTCAGCATTTCACTAAATTACTAATATCCTAAAAGATTAAATATTTCATCCACGAGCCGAATCCATTACACGTACTTAGCGATATTAATGTCCTTTCGTTCTTTATATTTAGAAGTCCTTTGACGTCTTTAACATTCAGAGTATTGGTCCTCTGAAAAAGCCTTATAAAGTATCCGATGATTAAATTGATAACGTAGCTTTTTTGTAAGATTGGCCCAAACAGGCCTTATCTAACAAAGCCCTTTAGAAAGCCTATAGAGGGCTTAGAAGTGAACCCTTTCAAAGAGAGATCAATGAAGGGTCACGTGTTAAGTGATATGAGATAGCGGGTAGGCTAACCTTTGTCGGCGTCTGAATGAAATAATGAAAGAATTTACTGCGTTTTTTGTAAACTTGTTTTATTTGTTAGTCGATGGTTTTAGACGTTTTTGTTAAACAAAAAAAATGTGGTGGATATTTTGCTAAAATATCCACCACATTGAACATACAATATTTTACAATATTACATAGCTAATGGTTGTCTGGAAGAAAGGGCTAAGTAGCGAGTAGGAATTTCTTTTTGTGATTTTTAACTATGTTCTTTGTTAAATTACAATAATGGGGTGTACAATAAAGTGTATTTATTTCATAGCTCAATTGATGTATGAACAACGTTTTATGGTATCGTCGACGTATTTGATTCTTCAAAACATAAAAAAGCTCTAAAGTATCTCTAAATCCAAAATACATCTTGTAAACGATTAGAAAAAATTTAGAGTTTCTTTTTATTTATAGAATCTTAATATTAAACGTTAGCTTTTATAAATTATGAAATATTCATAAAAGCTAACGTTCGTCCCTTAACCCGTGAGTGACAGGCATCAGATATGGTCGAGTCACAAATAAAACGGTAGCAAAGTGAAAAGCCGAGCTCGAGCGACCAACTTTTAATGTCGTGGTTACAATTCGCGCCTCCTTGATTTATAACTTTGATTTATAGCGCCCTATAAGCTGTTCCTGTTTGTGGGTCTGCTAATCTATATTTACAGGGTCTAATAGATTTGTTTTGCATTGTGGTTATTGTACTTTTCAAATGCCAATATTACACCTTTTGTATCCAAAAAAATGCAACTTTTCAAATACTAAGGATCTTCCACTGTATTGTG
Source organism: Phoebis sennae (assembly GCA_001586405.1). Lineage (NCBI taxonomy): Eukaryota > Metazoa > Arthropoda > Insecta > Lepidoptera > Pieridae > Phoebis > Phoebis sennae. The sequence goes on along the minus strand of LQNK01000215.1, from coordinate 212,820 downwards.
TAAAACGCGCTAATTTCATGAACTACTGGTGCGATTAAAAAAAAATTCATATCATGTACCTGATACGACATTGGGACCTTCAAATTAGATAGATTGGATAGACCTTGCCTTTAGATATCTTATAAAAGATGGCAACGTACTCGCGATGCCAGAGCGGCGGCCATCAGTTCCCATCACGTGACCCGTCTGCTCTTTTGCCTGCTTGACTATAAAAAATCATTCTTAGAGGAAGGCAGGTTATATAACATTATTCTACGGAAGCGAAACTACGCGATATTGTAATAGATTTTGATTTTGTTAATATTTCACTCTGAATTCTCATCAGATTAATTTCAAAGGCGAACGGGGCGACGAACTATTTAAAAGATAAAATTTGTTCGATCCTTAAAAATATAGTATTATCAAAAGGTTAAATTGAAAAAAAAAATAAAAAAATTAAAATATTCTCAACAATCTTGTTATTTAAAATGAATTTAAAAATGTTATGAAAATTTTAAAATGGATATTGAAAATCGAAATGAACGCGTTGATAAGTTTGAAATATGATATAACTTGCATTCAATCCCTTAATGGAGATAGTTTCAGTTCTCGCCAATATCTTAATTATTAAAACTGTATGGATTTATTGGGAGAAATATATTTTTTAACAGGGTAAAGAAATTTAATAATGACAGCCGTGAGTAATTGACAGATAAAAATTCGGTCGAATTATAAACAATCTCCTTCTTTGAAAGTCGGTTAAAAATAGAAGAAGAAAGAAAGGAAACTGTCAGGATAAAATAAAACACAATAATAGACCAGGAACAAGTTGTTTAAACAATAAAACACCAACATTCCAACCTTAAACAATCAAAAAAGCAAAATATTATGTAAAAAAATGTGATCTTTAGCTTTTTTTGGCATGCAATTTTGATTCTTTTCAGTTCAAAATAGCGTTCAAACTGATAACTAAAAGACAAAAAGATGCCATGTACCTTCTTCCATTTTAACATAACACGCTAACAACTATCAAAAGCGTGTTGGTAATTCGAATTGCTATTAATTTAAAAGCTACATTAGTAAAGAAGTAATTAAATTGGTATTACCGTAAGTTTTCAAAGCAAATTGAAGGATATTACATCGGCATATATTTGTGAATATCGCGGCATATCGAGTTTGTAATTGGAAATTGATTGGAGAGTAATTATGGAGAGCGCACGTTTCTGATTACGTCTTGTTAGAGAAGGGCTTGGGGAATGAATTGGAAAATACGCATAAGTACCATTCAATTTTTTCATGATTTACTGCGATGTGGAACTCTATTCCATATCGCTTTTTGATCGATATATTAGCTTCAACTAGAATTAATTTACTCTACGTTATGTTTAATAATCGTATTAAATATATGATTGAGTAAATTAATTCTAATTAAATATTTTAATTAGATGAGAATCAGTTGTATTGGGGTTTATACTCACTTAACGTTAAATCAAGATGAGAATTTTAAAAAACAATTAAATTTGTTAAAGTCAGGAGAAGAAAAAATATTTGATTTTAACATAGACATACTTTAGAAATGCCATAAATTCAAAGGCCATATTCCTTAGCAAATAAATTAGGAAAGTATTTGTTTTTCATGAGATTATTACTAGAGTTAACATTTTCGTGTTTGAAACTGTTTGCAACAACGATAAGTATAATATTTATGTACTAATAATACCCTATTTTATAGTTTTAAGAAAATGTGATTGGCATTCGTTAAACTGGATAAAAATTATTTTTGTTTATTTATCAAAGAAGAAAATATTTTTCTACATCAATAAACTAATAACATTTTAGATAACAGCATAAAATTATTGTAATTCTTTTAAATATTTTATTATAATAAACAATATTCTTTACAATCTACTTCATAACCTTCACATTATTTAATTCTATTCCACAGACAAGAAATTCTCACAAGCACTCAAAAATAATTACGCCACATAAAACTGAACTAAACTATCAAAACGAAATATCTTTTTGGCAATAAACTTGTATAAAAGAAAATCAAGATAGCTATCATTCACGGAGCATGCATTTTATAATAGTGTATGTAAAAGTTTTATGTGCTATAAAACTGGACGCCAATATTGACGGCGATTGATAACAGACAGAGGAAAAACAAATTGTGGAGGATCAAAATCAATATTTGCGAAGATAGGCTCTGTCGAAAACAGCGTGGATCTACATAAAAATTCATGGCGATAAAGTTGTAATATAAGTATAAAAGTGTAGATAATACATACAATGTATTATAATTCGTTCCCCTTAAAATGTCGATGCGTTTCGCAGGCTTGTTTCCAACGAGCCCCTTCCGATACCAGTAACGTTTTCACGACACGTGCTTATTACAACTTTAATGTCAGTTCCCACTTTATAAGTATTTATAGTTTCAGAATTGAATTCTTTTTTGTTTTAACTGCTTTCTGAAGAATTGCTGATTAAGTTTTCTTTAGCACGTTTTCTTTGTTCGTCTACCAGGAAAATATTTATCCATAGGTGACCTTAATAGCTCAAAATTACTACCACCATTTTTAATTTCATTTCAATTTTCATTTTAATTTCAATAAAAAACAACTCACAATCATACAGTGGAAGTATACAATCTGGAGCATCATTCATGCTATCTAGATATCATTTCGTAGGTGAAAGTAGACATAAAGATCTTAAGTTCGAAGATGAGCAAAATCGGTAGGGGGCTTACGAAGATAGCGGGGGTCAAACCGCCACAACCAACCAAATGTTGGGGCGAATAACACTATCTATTGACACTGCAATTATTAAAGCATTTGATGCTCAAGGACTCACCGAAAAAGACATTGCTAATAACTTTGCAACAGGGTTCAGCAAAGCAGTTAAAGAAATTATTCCGGACTGTAAAATTAAATTGGGAGACCCAAAAGCCTATTGCAATCCTACTGATTCTAGTATGCTTTTACAAAAGGCTTCTAGTAACAAAATATATAAAATCATCCAAAATTGAAACTCGAACAAAGCACCAGGGCCCGACAACATTAGAATATCTGACATTAAAATAGTAGGTAAAGAACTGTCAACCGCCATAGCCGATTTAATAAACTGCACGTTTAAGACAGGCCACTACCCAGATGATCTCAAAACTGGCTGTATTAGACCCATCTATAAAAAAGGTAAGCGGGACAACTATCATAATTATCGCCCAATCACTTTACTTTCCTCTATAGACAAAATTGTAGAAAAATATTTATGCGAACAGATACATAAATTCTTTAAGAAACAGGATGTGTTATACCGAAATCAATATGGATTTCAGACTGGTAGGGGTACAATCAATTTGCTATCGGACTTTGCTGATCGGGTAAATAAGTATCTAAATGATAAAAAATATGTGCTTGCACTATTTATTGATTTTTCGCGTGCGTTCGATACCCTTGAACACAATCTGTTGATCTCGAAACTAGACGCCTATGGAATACGCCTATGGACCCCTACTCACCTGGTGTAAAGACTACCTTTACAACAGAAAGTCAGTTGTGAAGATCGGAAATGCTTATAGTGACCCAATAATATATACGACAGGAACATCTCAGGGATCGGTGATAGCACCCCTCTTTTTTTTGTCGTACGTTAATGACATGAATAACTGCATAAAATACTCATCATGCTATCAATTTGCAGATGATACATGCCTCATATCGGCGCACAAGGACCCACAAAAAGCATATGACTACTTGCAAACTGACTTCAATGCACTCTTGCGATGGTGTCATGACTCCGGAATGGTATTAAACGCGACTAAAACGAAACTTCTTATAATAAAATCACCATACATCAAACAAATTAGTATTAATAATATTATTGCCCATAGCCATACATGCTTACATGCAAATCATCAAAACTCATGCTCTTGTCCTAATATAAAAGTCGTATCTAATCATATATATCTCGGACTATCAATTGACTCTAAATTCACCTGGTACACTCATATTCAATATGTTTGTACCAAATTAAGACAATTTTTAGCAAATATCAATATTCTTAAACGCCGAATTCCTTATAAAGCTAAATTAATGCTTTATAACTCGCTAGCTGAGTCTTATATTCAATACGGCCTAAGCAGCTATGGACGCACGTACGTGACCTATATTAACCAAATTTATAAGCTACAACTACAATGTTTAAAAAATATTGTTTCACCTAAAATAAGACTACAATTTAATAACAATGATATAGGTCTCTTTAAACACTGTTCAATATTGCCCGTTAATCTACAATTAATCCTATCACTTCTCAAAGAACACTTTTTTAATGATAAATATAAGAACGTAATTAAACATCCTATATACACGAGGGGCGTGGCTAAGAACCGGTTGTGCATATCGGACGCAAACAACGCGTACGGCGAGAGAACCGCTCACTACCTTATTCCGCGAATAATAAACGAACTGCCTTCTACATTGACCGATAGCCTAACACATACAAACTTAAAACATAAACTAAAATCACATTTCTTGGTAAATATGGAACATTACTACCAAAAGTTACTACTAGGATGTTCTCACTTGGTTCCAAAATAAAGTAAAATCGTTTAATCAAATTAAAATTATATTTATAAAATGTTATTAAAATAGCGATTGTGTAATAATAATATCTGTAAGCTTATATAAGTATAACCTGTTGTTAACCTTTTTACTAAGACTCGGCAGCATTCTATAAAACCTTAGTGGTTTGTTAGCTGCTGTCCTGCAACTAAACTCCTGCAACTAACTGTTTTTTCTTTATTAATAAAGATATGAAAAAAAAAACGGGCAAATTTAATTTGAATATACCCGAGTGTGGTATTAAATGAAAGGTCTTTCTTGATTTATACTTTACAACGTGATGTCTAGCTGAGAACGACCTATAGATTATTTTATTAGCTTCATGAATGCACAATATTTGAGGACCCGATTGGCGCAGTGAATACGGCAATGTATTAATGCGCCGCAGGGTGTGGGTTCGTCCCCTCGAATAGAAATTCGTAATTGATGAACATTGTGATTTTTTACTGTCTGGACGTAAATTTATCTGTAGTATGTATGTTAAATAAAAAAAATATGTGAATCAGTTATCTAGTGTCCATAGTTAGTTTGGGACTAGATAGCGTTGTGTTAAATGCCCCTGAATATCTATCATTTATTTAATTTTTTCTTTTCTACTTTTACAATGTTTCTACTTTATTAATTAAAAATTTATGATTCAAATACTTTTTTGTATATTATTAATATAAAATAAAATACCTACACCGTAGACTGATATTAATTCTTATGTGTAAAATGGGAAAAACTTACCAAAAAGTTTTCCAAAACAAAGATACAAGTTTGAATGATTCCCACGGGTGGAAACTTTTTCTATTATATTCTTTGTTGAAGAAGGAGGTGAGGTAAACTAAGAAATTTATAGCGGAAAATATTTTCGCTCGAAAATAATTAAAATGGAAAATGTTTAGTGAAAGATTTGTAAGTAAAATAATGACAACATCAATTATTTATAACTTAACTAGCGTTTGTCTGCCTGCTCGCTTTATTTGTTTGTTCGTAATACCTATCCTATGACAAAACTGTATATGTGGCTGATTGACAAAAAATTTATTCTGTGTCTGACATTATTAATTCTCAATTTAAATTACTGTATTGCTGACAAATTATTGTATCAATGCGTGGAGCTATACGATCTATATTTGTATACCAAGTTGTGGATAATGTGACCAATCCAAATAGTACTTCTACCGTCAAAATAGATTAAAAGTCAACAACAAAATATACTTGCAACTGACAATCTTGACGTTATTTGCAAAATGATCAAATGATGTAAAAACTAAAAACAAAAATGTGTTGCCTTTTGCAGAACATAAAATATGAGAATGTTTTGCCATTGAAATAAAGTATTTTTAATATCAATAGTAAACATATTATAGTTTTCTTTAAGTCATTGGTATACATTTTCGTGGAATTGCTCACCATCTTTTTGTATACATAAAGAACATATAAAGAGATTATTATTATATTATTGTTTAACGATATGTGAGCCATCGTATAATTTTAAAGATTTAACACGGTTTATACTCACTCAGAGCGAGACGGGACTTGACCGCGTAACCGTCCCACTCATCCTGATGAAGGACCTATGAAACGATCCGAAGCTGTCGGCCTATCTATACTAATATTATAAAGAGGAAAGATTTGTTTGCTTGTTTGTTTGTATTGAATACGCTCGGAAACTACAAGACCGATTTCGATGAAATTTTGTACAGAGATTCTTTGAAACCTCAGGAATGACATAGGATACTTATTATCCCAAAAATCCTAAGGGAACGGGACATATACGCAGGTAAAGCAGAACTCAAAGAATATTAAATAAACAAATAATGAGTATAAACCATGTTAACTATTTAAAATTAGGATGTCACTTTGTATCAAAATCTATTTAGAAGATCCTAGATCCCTCCTATACTACCTTATAATATTTAATTAATATTTTTATAGATGTAAATGCAAGATAATATTAAGTAGGAAAATATAAAATGCATTTCCTTTCTCCACACTCACTTTAACATATTATTACATTTTAAAACGTATTACTTATTCAAAGTTAAAAGTGCACGAATTAGCATACAGATGGAAAGTGACAGTTTTATATTGCTTAAGCCCCGTGCGAACTTTGTCTCTGTCAGGGGATATTTTGTTGTTGACTGCGTGAATAACATTTAAAACATCTAGTTAATATTATTAACTCACTACAATATCTCATGGCATATATGTTTTAACAATAATAAATATGGAACATTTATGGTCTTACTACAAAAAAGTTAAACTGTTCAATAATTGTCAAAAAAGATTACAACAAAAAGTTGTTAAGTGATAGTTTAAAGATAGACGATGCTCAGACACCGTTTTAAGTAAAACACAAGACAAGCTTAGACCATTGTTAGACTCGTGTTAAAATTATGTAAAAATATTTTACTAAACAAGTGTTAAATCAATATCTAAATAAGTTTTTGTAGTAAGATTGTTGTTACTTTCTATAAATCATGTCTTTCTACAAATCTTCGCTTTTTCTGTTTTTTGTGTAGATTGGGAGCTTTTTCTTTTTTTCTTTTCGCGATCATCATCAGCTCATGGACTTTCTTGACTCTAGCTTACTTTTCTTTCAGAACTTAGCTAATAATATGCTTGTGTATCTAACGTCCCTCAGCTTTTAGCAAAATTGTAGCGAAAACAATATTGTAGGTCTTACAATGCGAAATCTAGATTTACTCACTATTGGCTGACTACTTAGTTCAAGCTAGAATTAATTCCAATTCATCCGAGTTATTCTAAAAATATAAATAATAGCTATTGTTATACGTTACCTTTAGTCTATCCCTTAAATAAAACCAACTATAAAAACACCCAGACGTTTGACACAACGCCAAGTTAAAAGCAAAACTTGAATGATGTAAACTAAATATCCGATAAACATACAAGAACATACATTTATTAGTTAACTCTAAATAATCCTAGAATAAGAAATCAAAATTTCCTTCACTCCAGATTTTTTGAATAGAACACACCCCTCGCAGAGATGCTATCCAATCGTCATTTTTCATTCCTTGCATCTTTAAGTTTCCAATTACCCTCCACGTTTAAGACGAAGGAAGCTGCAGCATTCAATGAGAGTAAACAAGAATTGATCGCATCATTTATAACAAGAGATTTAGATAGCCGCCGACGCCTCCATTATTCACGTCAAACTCTGCTTGGGGTTGACTCACATTGGGATGAGATGCGACAAGATGCAATGCAACTATGTTAGAACTATTGCAATGTTCATGGGCTGTGGTCAGTCACTTAACATCAGGTGAATGGCATGCCCTGCTTGCCTGCTTTTACATAAAAAAAACTGAATGTTGTCTTACATTATTCAATAAAAATTAGTTCTAGTACCATTTTAGTTCTCAGCGTCGTTGGTTTTTTTTAATTTTATTTTGTTTTTTTTTTAATTCTTTAAAGAGAATTCATGCTTATATGTGGGTTTGAATATAAATGATAATAAATACCGCAGCATCCCATTGCGACTTATTAACGTTACACCTATCTAAAACCATCAATCAAATCAAAACTCACTACTAAAAACCGCATTAGAAGCGTACCATTAGTTTTGGAGATAAATGATTATATTGTATTGCACCAACTGCCTCTCACCCCAAATGCATAATATCTCCTTTTCGTCGCGAGTAAAAAGAATAGATACAAAAGCAACATTGGTGGCAAAAAGATATCTAATGATGTCGTGTCGCATCTCAGTGTACCACAACCTTATCTTTCCACACTGCTCCAGAGTTTTGCGTAGATGTGGATGAACTTGTTAAAGGTTATTAATCTTTCCATACACTTATCCTTTTCATTATAAGCGGAGTTTAATAGGAATTTTTGAGGGCAGAAATTTATTCATTTTAGCCGTAAAGATTATATAACAAGTTTATTTTTTTATTATTAGGAAAAGGTATACCAGCAGCACACAAATTATTCACAATGATATAAATTATAAAAAGTGTAACATACAGATTTGTGAACCAATTTTAGGTATATACAACATTTGCAAGCGTGTTAAACAATTTGTCGAACGGTTAAATTATTATATTTTTTTGTAAAGGAAGGGGATGAAGAGAAAATTAAAATAAAAGAAATTCGTATAATTACATTTTAAATAGCGAATATATTTTTAGTCATAGATACTACTGTGCTATATATTACTTTATATCCATAAAAAACAATGATATACCTAACAATACTTTATTTAAAGAAAAATAAAGCATTTTTGATTCTTTCACCGGATGAAATATAATAACTTTTATCAAAAAGGTTATCAATTTCCTTTCACTTGAAGTAAAGAATATAATTTATTATTTTTAACGTTTGAAGCCTAAGAAGGTTAATTAAATATTTGTAAAAAACGTACCTTTTACAGATACTTTTGTTTTTTCTAGGGCTAAGGTTAAGTGCTCTTAAAAGGTAAAATTACTACAAAGAATGGATACACTATTTTTCTTAAATAGGACGACAAAAATATTTAAGGTTATTTTACAATTTTACAAACAAGCGCACTCCATCTGTCTTTTTTTCTCTAATGTGTGATTATCATAAACAATTAAATAAGGGATAGGAACAATTTTATACATATTATATGCATGTGTAGTTAAAAAGCAACTGAAATTAAAATAGATACTAAAATATTTAAACTTGTAAGTCCATTTAATATTCCGAAATATTGACTACCAGTAACGCTAATCAATTTTGAATTCTAGGGTAGTGCAAAAACTATTCGTCTGTCTCTGTCTAATACATGGGCCGGTCCATAACTCCATCCTTTGTTTTTTTCGGCCGCGAATTTCTTGCGTTGGGTTCACGTACTTTGAGTGAGCGATCCTTTATGGGTTTTTTATTCCACCTGCAAAATATTGATGGATATACATTTCCTTGCGTTTTTTATAAGCTTGCAGCGCCTTGCGGTTTTATTCGCATCTGCATTAGTTATATGTATAGATTTTCATAAAAGAAAATAGTAATAATGATGTTCATCAGATATAATGTAGGATAATATTAAAAAAAATCAAATCGGTCCAGTACTTTCGGAGCCTATCCTGTTCAAAGAAACAAATAAAAATCTTCGCTCTTCATAATATGAGTGTATGCGTGACTTAGTGCATAGTACAAAGACTGTAATCGCGTAAGCTACAAACTTTTTCATATACCTTACTTTCTATAGATGCTTTTATGTTTATGTATTCCAAATATAACTGAAAAAAATATTTAAAAGTAAATAAAAAACAAATACCGAAACCAAATAATTTCTCCCAACAGTATCACCACAGCTCCCAGAGAAGCAACAGCAAGGAGACCAAATGCTGGGGCAGCCTGACCCAGCGCGAGCGCCCTGGGGGTGCTACCCGAACAAGATGCGATGAAACCAGCTACCCTCGCTTGGATAGCGGTTATATGACCTCTCTCTTTTAGCCGCATTAAACTACAATGAAGCCAAATATAATAGGGTATAATAGTCAAGATGAAACATGGTAGGTAAGTCTCGGACTAGTGTTTTTAAGTAAAGTTTATTTCTTTAAAGGAACAGAGAAAGAAAGCAATATTTCGATATCCACACAAGTGAAAATTACCTTAGAGGAAAATAGAGTGAGATTGCTACCCGAACAAATTGCGATGAACCCACTACTCTAACCTGGATAAAGATGATGTAGCCTCTCTCTTTTAGCCGCATTAAATTAGAATGAAACCCCTTTGTATAAAACTAGAGCTGAAACACGGTAACTCTCTCCAGTCGAGACGAGTGTTCCTTGAAGTTAGAATTACAAAAGTTCTGAGGATTTCATATGATTTTACAAAAGACTATTTTAACTGTATTAATAACAATGATGCTTCTTAGTATACATACATAGTATATAGAACCAAATTTTGTCGCTATTTTGGTTAGTCTATAAAAATATTTAACCGAGTGAAGCTATCTAGCTTCAGAGTCGTAATGGCTGGAAGATTGTATGTTTGTATGTAAGTATGAAAAAATTTTGTCCGACGATAACTCGAGTATTGCTTATTCGATTTTAATTAAATTTCATAGGTAAATAGTTTAGACAAATGAAAATTTCTACTTCAAACATAAGTGATATCGGTAAGAGGGCTACGTGAATAGGCGGCGTCAAAAAGGTGAATTTTTCGTAATGAGTCCAGCAGTTTTTGAAAACAAACATACATGCAAAAACATAAACGTTTCGTCTTCATAATTCTAAATTTAACAATATTTATAGATATTTACATTCAATTATTTTTTTAATTTTGGTATTATTAGTTCTCATATTACGTGACATATAGCCCTGAGGAAGCTATTAATTTACCCCTACTTAAAAAACTGTTTATACAAGCTCTCTTGCGTCATGATGTACGTTGGAGACGGTTTGATCATCGATAAGGAACCGAGTGGCTTCTATTTTCCAAAGAATATTACAGAAATAAAACTTACCTCCAGTTAAAAAACTGTTTATAAGGGCTATTTTTCTGGGTCATGATGTACGTTGGTGAGGGGTTGATCATGGGTAAAGAGCCAAGCCGACACAGTTCCATATCGTCGAATGTTTTGGAAATCGACTGGTATGCTGTGTAGGGGTCCGTGTGGTAGGCGTAATCTAGAAATAATATTAAGATATACTAAGCATATTTGTTTTATGTGTACCAACAATATATTTAAAAATAAAATGATAAAATATATATTATTTATGGGCACTCATACATGAATTTAGACCTTTTTTGACAATTTTAAGGAGACTCGATTGCCCTGTAACATTAATTGTCATAAACGCTGAACACTTTTTTATGATACACCAGGCAAGCAAAGCATGTGGTTCACGTGATGATAAGTGACTGTACGCAGCCCATGAATACGTCACCGCTCACCGTACGAATCTCCTGCTGAGGGGTGGTAATTTCACCAGTGCGAGCTTAGCCCAATCGTGCAATACACATACACGGCACTCACTCTTTTATTGCTGAAGACACAAATTAAATTCAAAAAGTCTGGTCAACACTATAAAAGACAAAAAGTAGCGAAAATAACTTATTAGTATTAGGCTTTAGTAATATGAGTATATTTTTTTCGTATGTAACATATTTTACCTCCACTCTTTATTAGTTGAATACCATATTCAACGGGTTGATATAAGTCTTTAGTCCGCTTTGCGTTATATATTTTCTTAGCCCTTAACTCATCCTCCTTGGGGTTTTTATAACCACTATAGTAGAAGAAACCAGCGTCCTGTGACGATTTTCATTGTTAGTTAGATAGATAGAAAAAACTTTATTTGTGCGATAAATAAGATACAATACATAGTAAAAAAAACAACTTAAAGTTATCGCAAAGCGGTGATCTCTACGAGGTAACCTCAGTCTCAGGAAAAGCTATGCATAGATAGGAACAACAAACTACAGTAAAAGAAAGAAAGAAAAAAAAAGATGTTAACACAATATGTATATATGTTATGTTAATACATTCAACTACTATAACATTAAAATAATAATTATCAAATGAAACAATAAATAGACTATAGTTTTCAGTCTTAAGCAAATAATTATACTTAAAATAAACAGCTACTCATAATCTCATTCTCTAAAATTACTTATTCTTCAGACGTAAAATTAAGTTCCATACCAGTAAACTTGTATACTTAAACCATTTAAAAATATTCCTTATAAAAAATACTTATCTCAAACCAGCCCCTAGTGTATCCAATATCCTCAAATATCAATTCAAAGTCGCTATTAATTAATCCATCTATATCTTGCAATGTGGGGGGTGCGGCACTTAGCAACCAAGACACCACACTACTGGTGTAATAGTTGTACAGTAACATGCTCGTTACACCGATCACTAGCATGGTTAGGCGACCACCTAAATGTGTCCAATTGAAAAAATAAGAGAAAGAAGAACATGTTTAAAACACCACGATTGCTGTAAGATATTATATTAAAAAGGTAGGTATGCATCAAATGGAATCAAACTTAAAATAATATTCAAATCAACTTATTACAAGCTTGGAAAGTTTCTACCGGCAAAACCATAAGAAACTCGAGTAGTATGTGGCAAAAAAACACTCGAAAATAACCTGCAACATTTATGAAAATTATTAAATAAAATACACATTAATTTACAATAAACCGCGTTTAAAATCCTTTAAAAGTTATTTATTCAATATGGAGGGTACTCACGTTAAAACAAACAAAAGAAAAAACTATTTATGGTGATTTCCGTAAAGAGTATTGACTTACCTTGACTGGAAAGACGTTCATCGAGAATCTGAGTACCTTCTTCGTAAGCTGGAAATAAACAGAATATAATTTAATGTATATAATATAGTTATTGGTTTTATCTGTAAACTAGCTGTATCCCGCGGTGTCACCCGCGTATATCTGTTTTTCCGAGGGATTTGATCAAAATCCATTCATAGATGAAGTCTACGTCATACCATCTACCTGCATGATAATAGCCAGACACAAACGTCTGGCCATTGTCTAGGCCTTGGTGTTAAGTGACTGACCGAAGCCCATGAACATCTGCAACATGAACACGTGTTGCAGACACTTTGCCGGCTTGAAGGAAAGGGAAGGGATAAGGAGAGCAATAACGATAGTAAGAATGGGTTGGGAATACAGGCCTCCGGGCACCCGCTCACCGTACGAAACACAGTGGAATACTGCTTCACGCCGATATCCTGCTGATGGGGTGGTAATTACACCGGTGCGAGCTTGGCCCAATCGTACAATGCTCAGCTCCCACTCATTTATAGCTGAGGATGTTATGCAGCAGAATTACCCTCTGTCGCCTCTTACACCCACGGGTAGAAATGGCGACAGGTATTCTATACCTTGTTGGCACACCGCCCCAAGCACACTCAGAACAGCGTACACTCCTGGTCTGGGTCGCTTCTCCACCACCGCAGACACTCCCAACACGACCGCACAAAATATTCCGGCGCCTACTGCACACCACCACACCGCTGGGGAGAGGGGCGTGAGGAAACGGTTCTCGTAGTTACCAACACCTCGGTCTGGGATGAGGTAGAAGAATCGAGATCTGAAAGGAGTAATTAATGGAACAATAAAAAACTTAAAATTTATAAAGTTTTATTTATTGGACTTTATAAAAACTTTATGTATTTTAGCTGTACCCCGCGGTTTCACCCGTGTAAGTATACCGTTTCGTGTATTTCCGCGTTAAAAGCTATCCTATGTCCTTTCTTAGGTTTCAAACAATCTCTGAACAATATTTCGTGAGTGGTATAGGCGTGAAGAAGATAGACAAAGTTAATTTCGTATTTATTATATGAACTTTGCCACTTACCCCCAATTACGGTTAAACTTACTCTATTTTAGCAACTGGTGGGTGACAAATATCCACCCACTGCAGCCAATTGGAGAAAATTCTGGCAGAAGTACAGCCAATATCTTGTTGGTGCCAATACAAAGTGTTCATTACAGCCTGAAAATTTATTACTGTTTAATCAAAAAACAAAATATTATTTTTTTTTTTTTTATTTATTTCACCCATTACATCTATCATTACAGGTAAAATCCATACGATAGTGCGGTAAAAAAATTTTATTGTACAAATAAATTGACATAGATTAAGCATTGATTTATATACATAAATTATTAAATAAAATAAAAAATAAAAATAAATTTAAAAAAAAATCATTCTCTTTTGTAGCTTATTATATATAACGTAATTTTTGAAAATTCGCTCAGTGCACATGTAAAAATGTCAAGATTTTCGTTTACGGAATTTAGTGTACGCAACGTTCGCATGATGGGGGAGTTCGTTAACAATTTTGTATGTGACCTCGGCATTGAAAATAAACTTGGCCGTCGTCGTCTATAAACAAAACCAATATCTATAAAAAAACTATATATATCTAAAAAAATAGAACGAAATATATTAAAAATGATATTTACCGGTGACGCATTTTTATTAACAGTTCCGATCCATCGTCTATGGACACTAGATAACTGACCAACATATTTAAACATTTTGTTTGTAGATTAACACCTGTCTGGTGTTAATCTACAAAAAAAATGTAGAAAATTACAATGTTCATCAAATCATAATACTATTCGTGGGAATCGAACCCACACCCTTCAGCCCAATAGACCATTGCTGTATCCACCTGGGTCGTCATTTAGAAGTATAACTAAAGCTTTGAAATTAATTTCAACTAAACATTATCTGGTTATATCTGCTAGTTAATACATTTTTCTGATTACTTACAATAAACGCATTCAAAATTCATACACATCGTAACACAAGGATAAACGTAGAACATTTTTCCAGAACATTCCACACAGTTTTTAGAAGAGTTTCAAACTAGATAACTACCCCATACCGCTTACCTCAAGTTATGAGTATCTCTCAAAGGCTGAAGCACTTGGGCGGCTGTTTTTGTAAAAACCGATATCCCCTTTGTGTAACTCGAGCTCGTGAGCATGTCGGATTCAAACACTTTAGGTCGACCTAAGACCTGAAAATGAGCATTTAATTCAATATTCAATATTAAAATTCAGCTCCAATACGGCGAAATCGGTGTTTCTAAAGTCTGGACGAAAGGAAAATATAAAACAAAGATACATATACAGACACTGTACTGAATGAAAATTTTAAAATAGAAAAAGAAACAATAATATTATCATAATATCATAGTGATACAACGGTCAACAGTCCGTTCTCTTATTTGTGTACTAAGGAGCTTTAAAATATAATCAAGCATATTTATTGCATATAATGTATTTGTTCTTATAAATCTCTTTTCGTTATCTACTGAACATCTCGCTAATGAAATCATAACTTCATTGAAACATTTATCTCGTCATGTGGAAATATAAAAATCAAACGTTAAAACGAATTAGTAATAGAACACAAATGCACTACAGTATCCAATTTTTAAATGCTTATGTGTGTGTGAGTGCAATAAAGAGTATTTGTGTAAAAGCAAGAACTAATATGCAGATGAACGCAAAAGCAACAATAAAATTGGCTTCCAAAATGAAGATTGAAGCGAAGCAATTCCCTAGTAACTGTATAATATTCAGAACCAACCACAGTGACGGCGCGCAACGTCAAATTGTGGAAATCCCAGCGATCATAATATTTGAATGTGCTCGCCGAAACGTTCAAACCTAAAATTGGGAAACACGAATCAGAGAAAGTATAGGACTTTGAATATATTATCTATGAATTATTCACCGCTTTCCTCGCTCCAAGTTCCGAGGTATTTCCTTTCCAAATTGTTTCCTTGGATCTTGCCGAAGTTGAATATGTCCATTAGCTCGTAACGGTTTCCTATGAAATAAAATCAAACGACTATTACTATTACCAATTCTCATTGTAGTTTCATATACACGTTTGCATAATATTTTTGGGGGATTCTTACTTTCAATAATTGAATAACATTATAGAATTTTACTGAAACACCTTGCGCGTCGACGTGTACTATTTTAAATGGTGTTCAGAATGCAATATTTCTCTATTATTACTAGTTCAGTGAAATTTTGTAGAGATTTTAATAACATGGCTACTGTTCTACATTATATAACTTTACATAAATATAATATAACTGAATTTCGGTTGCTAAGGAAAAGATACGATCAGTGCCTTTATCTTCAAAATAAAACGGTACCGTATCCTACGCTAAGTATTATTCCATAATAATGATTTAATTATATGACTGAATTATAATTTTGTTGTGAGAAAATTGTATGTGTAAGAGATAATGTAATGGAAATTAAAAGGAGTCGGTTAAAAAACTGCGTCTAATTCGTCGGATATTAAATACGTTTAACTGATATTTATTTAATTTGTTTGTAGGTTTAACCATCTATACCTTGCCAATCTTCGCCTCTCAATAACAACGCTAAAAATTAGCCACTAAACAAACAAGGGCATTGGACTCAACTAACTAAATACCCATTTTAGTCGCAACAACGACATCAGCATCGACACTAAGATTCATCCTCTGTAGCACGCCGTCCATCGCATTACCATAATCGACTGCATTATCGAGAATGAGCCAAATGTGCGCCGCGTCGAACAAGCCGTTCTGTGATGCCTGGAATGACGTCATTAAATGATCCATCGTGAAAAATTGCAGCCTTTAATTTGTGATTATGGTTAAATAATTATTCACTGATATTTTTCTCCCTATGACGACGGGTCAAAATACGAGTGTCGCCAACCAATTTCTACCCGTAAGTGGCGACAAAGGATGATAATGCTGCATAAAACCTTCAGCAATAAAAGAGTGGGGGCTGAGCATTGCACTATTGGCCCAAGCTCCCACCGGTGTCATTACCACTCCCCCAGCAGAAGACCGGCACAAAGCAGTATTGTATGTTACGTACGGTGAGCGAGGGCCCAGAGGCCTGTATTCCAATTCCATTCCTTTCTTTCAAACAGACAAGGCATCTGCGATATTTTCATGTTGTAGATGTTCATGGGATGTGTAACATCAGGTGAACCGCACGCTCCCCTTGCCTGCTATACCAATAAAAAATATATATTTCCGACAAGCATTTCTAGACTGCAATGAAGCAAAACTTTTACAATGGAACTGAGTGAAATGACTAACATACTGAGCAGGATACTTTGGAAAACTTAATTAAAATAACATTATACATTCTAGAACAATAGACTCGTCAATAAAGCGTCTAATGTTTCCTGCAATTGTTATAACGTAGTACGTCAAGTTAATGCCTTTCTCGAAACTTGGTTGAAACGCTGCTGTGTGTATATTTATTTACTTACATATTTATTTATATAATAGACACAATATTGGTTTATCATCAATATGTACATATCAATATGATCTAGATGACGTATCATGACTAAAATATTATATTGGAAATTATAACCAGCCATTTGTATTTGTTTAGTCATAAACCACACGATGTATCACCAAGGGGGCGGTAGGGGAGTAAAAAAATTCGAAAAATCCTCACCTCTTAATTTCTAATAATTGTCTTCTTTTTACGCACACACTACCTTTAATTATGGACTTAATCTGTGTATAAAATACATAGTTCCTCTTTCTTACCTCTTCTAGAACATTAACTGTTCTATTGCATGATCCTTCTATCAGTACACCGATGTGGACTGTCCATTGGTTCAAATAAACTTGCAAGTCATACTCCTCCTTATCATCTATGGTTTTTACAGATACCCTCATGTTGTTTTTTATAAATGTATTTGCAATAAGCACATTACCTAAAAAGAACAAGGTACAGCATTTAATGTTGAATTTTAGATTTTAGTCTTAATTTTAACAATCATTATTTCTTTAAACGTTATATTATACCCTATAGATAGTGCCATCCACGACGACGCGCCCCACCAATTTTGAATTTGGAAATACAATTTTACAATGATCGCAATACTTTGAATTCATTTGAGTGTGCGTGTGCACACGTGGGTAATGATTGTGGGCCTATAAAACTTCACACAAGAGGAAGACTTCATACATATACTGTCAACGATTTAGAAGAATAGTGAGCCTATTCGTGGATAAATTTATCTATAATAGAAAATCTCTCACGTTTTTGCAACGACCATCCCAAAAGTAACAATTTAAATATAGCAAATAACGAAAAGCATTGTACAGTAACCAGAGTCCCAATGCAGGAACCGTCCTCAAGCTAAATATACCAAAACAAAATGTATACAAACTTGCGGCGTCCCCACAAGACATGTAACATAGCTGGCGCACCCCCCTGTGTCCGAAGTAATCCACCGCAAACCGGAGCCCCGACGCAGACACCCGACCCACACTAAATAATATCAACATCTGTGAAAGGACATATTAATTCATAATTAGAACGTGATTAACCTTTTTTATGTTACAGCACCTGAATTTAAGTGTTAAAAAACCGATGTTAAGTGTCGTAGATGCCTTGCTGGCTTGAAGGAAGAGGAGCAGATAATAAAAGGATTAATGATAGGAAATAAGAAGGGGAGTTGAAGAGTAGAACATGATGGGAGATGCATGGGATGGGAATACAGGCCACCGGGCCTCCGCAAACCGTACGATACAAACCGCAATACTGCTTCACGTCGATCTTCTGCTGGGGTGGTAATTTCCCCGGTGCGAGCTTAGCCCAATCGTGCAATGCTTGGCTCCCACTATTTTATTGCTGAAGATGTTATGCAGCCTAAGAAAAATCTTCTGTCGCCTCTTACGACACCCACGGGTAGAAATAGGGTGGAAACACACGCATTGTATCTCGAAAAGAGCCTGAGCAAACGTGTAGCGCCGCATATTAGTACCCCCGACTGTACGACACCCCGGGTATTATAGATGATTTACCAGTCTTTTAGCTAGAAATGCTCTCGATTTTTTTTATGAACTGTTTTTCTTATTTTAGATTGTTGAGATAGCATATTATCAGCTGATAGTAAGTACCTACCGTAGACAGATACCGCCAGCGTCTTGCCAGCTTTTATAGGAAGAGAGGAGGTAAGGAAAGGTTCATGAAGATAAATAAAGAGAAACAGCACAAAATAAGAGAGCAATGGGATTGGAAAGCATGCCTCCTGCGCCCCCACG